>CAJUYI010000343.1:24944-36173 GCA_910591695.1 Galerucella pusilla
ATTGTCAACTTGTCAGTTGGTTGATTGGATATGCCATATTGTTTGTTTACATCGTAATTTTTTAAATTGTAAAATATTTGTTTTTAAGATGAATGTAGAGTTCAGTGGATTGTGTAGAATTTGTTTATGTAAAGCAGATAATATGAAATATCTTCTTACTTCCTCTAAAGAAATTTGTGACCTGATTTCTATGTTGTCTTCAATTATTAATTCTGAGGTACCTAAAATATAAATTGAATTATACACTTTTTATTACTTAAACTTTATTCTAGTTAGATTTAAAACATGTTCAATTACTATTATTAAATGTTAAGTTTTCTGACTTTACATTGGACTTTTACCTAAAATATCTATTAGTTGACAACATTTTTTTCATAGATCAATCTCATGGAGGGTCTTCCAAGTTATGTATGCTATAATTGTGAAGAGAAGTTGAAAATGTCTCATGAATTCCAACAAATGAGCCAGAAATCCAATAATGTAATTTCACAATATATAGAGACACCATTCCTTGTATTGGACCAAAAAGATGACTATATTTCTGTTGCTGAATTCACTCCAAATGAAGTTTTGAAACTTGAAAATATTAAAACTGTTGAAGAAATATCTGTTCTTTATGAGAGTAATAATAACTGCTCAAGTGATGATGAGAGTAAGGATAAACTTTATTCCAAAAAGGAAATTGAAAAGAAAACAATAAAAATGAAATTGAGTCAACATGATCCAGATGAAGTTATGAATGTTATTGAGGAAACAAAACTAAAATTTTATGAAGCTAAAAGCTGCTTGTTATGTAATTTCACTGGCATGAATAATAGGACACTCTCTCTCCATATGACTAAAAATCACAGGTAAAAATAGAATGTTATTCGATGAAAGATCATGTAATGAGTATACATATATACGCTTTGCAACATATTAAAATAGTTATAAGCATTATTGTAGGAAAGTATTAAGGATTTACCTCATTTTACAAACAATGATGAAAGAAAAATATAACTTATTGATTCAAATGCAAATATACATTTCATACTAGCTACATTAGTAGTTGACCACTGTTAGTTCTAAACTTAAACCAGTTCCATTTTTTTTCAAAGCATATCTGATAAAGTCTCTGATAAAACTACTTGTAATTTTCCTGTTGTTTTACCCATAACAGTCCAGCACATTGGTCCCCTGCACCAGTTTGTAAAAGTTATTAACTGAGTATTCCTTTCTTGGCACATGACCAGTTATGAAACCTGTAATTATCAGCAGATTGCTGCATAGTGTTAGCAGCTCTGCTGTAAGTTTCAGGCAAGTTTATTTTATGAAGATTTATTCTGTTCGGCTAAGTCTAGATGTCACTTTCTGGTTTGAAATTATTGTTTGATCTACATTTTAGTTTAATAAAATGATTTAAAATGCTTGTTAAAATGTTAACATTGTTTCCAACATGGCATACAAGAATATCTATAGTCTATCAATTTAACAATTTGTTCACATCTAACAATTTATTTTCAGTGATATGAAAAATAAATGGTGCCGATTATGTAACAAAATTGTAGAAGATATATCTCAACATGTAGAAACTGTTCACAAAGATGACTTGAAATGCCCATTTTGTGGTAGAAAATGTAGAATATCAAGCCATTTTGTGGATCATTTAATGCATCATTGTGGTGAGATATTCAACTTTATTTATACAATCTACTTTTTGTATTTTGGTGATAATCTTTGACTGGTGTTATTAAGAAATTACAATATAACTCTTTAAAGATTAACTAAAGAATACTAATTAATATATCTATCTAGGCACTACTTATCTTTGTTACTCAAATTGTAGCTGATCATCAGTTCACATGTCAGAAATGCAAGAAATGTTTTCCAACTATAAGAAAGTTAAAATACCACCTTAAAATCCATCAAACAGTATGTGAAATATGTTCTGAAATATTTTTGGACAGACAGTCTTTATTATCACATGTTGAAATTCATGATAAACTCAAATGCAAATTATGCAATGATCATTTTAGTAAAGAAAATGCTGGTAAACATATTTGCTTTAAAGGAGGAGGAGACAGTAAGCAGGAAAGGTAAATTAAATATAATCTTTCTAAATACCTTTGGGATGCAGTCAACCATACAAAAGAACGAGTTTTTAATTGATTTTACAAAAA
This sequence comes from Galerucella pusilla, assembly GCA_910591695.1. Classification (NCBI taxonomy): domain Eukaryota; kingdom Metazoa; phylum Arthropoda; class Insecta; order Coleoptera; family Chrysomelidae; genus Galerucella; species Galerucella pusilla. Next base: position 27,104 of record CAJUYI010000343.1, read on the forward strand.
ATGTGTGTAATGTACCTAATTCAACAGAACTATTTATTTTTTAGGGCAATGCAATTGGATACATTCTGCAAATATTGTAATGAAGAAGTAGACGATGTGAACAAACACATTAAGTTGCACCATAATAAAAATGACGATAAAAAAGGCCTTTGTACTTATTGTGGAAAACAGTTTAAGTAATTATATTTCAATTGTTTGTTTTCTTCCAGATATAGTAACACTACATTTTTTTATTTCTATAATATATAATTGGTTATCATCTTTTAAAAATTTTCAATATAGATTTTTATGGTATGTTTTTAGGAATCAATCGTATTTAACGATACATCTCAGGAGACACACAAAAGACACTCCGTATAAATGTAGGTACTGCGACACTGCTACCGTAACAAAGGCTCATCTTCAGGAACATGAACGAACGCACACTGGAGAAAAACCTTATGTATGCAAATTTTGCGGAAAGGTTAGGTTTATTTATTATATACAATTTGATAATTTTTTACCGATGCATAATCTTCAATCTGTACAATAACAATGAAAAATAATAGAAAATTATTAAAAAAATTGAAGAACGTGTTGCAGGACACACGGTAACAACTTTAGTTCCTTTTGAGCAATAATCAAATTTTTTGAATCAATAAATAAATACACATATTAATATGAGAATAATTTTACTCTGGATGAAACTTCATTTAACAAAAATATACAGTAGTATTAATTATAAAAATATTATCATTAAGTTGATTGGCACAAAGTACATATTATTAAGTATTCTATTAACTGGAATTAATAATACAATGTATGCTGACAATCAACATTTTGCGCCCAGAGACGGAGGAGAGAGCGCGAGAGCCCACGCGCTCAAGGCATATAACGTAACAACGTAACGTAACGGCCAGATCTTTTGCTCCGCTCCAAAAAAATTTTTCTTAGTTTACAAGACAGTTTGTGATAAAAAATAAAAACAAAATAAAATAAATACATTATTCATCGAGTATAAATGACCTCAATTTGAGAATATTCCAAAGGTAACAGCATATAGTTTTTCCCTCAGATAGGTTTATATTTTGTAGAGCATTTACTAATGTTTCCAAATTTTGCAGACAGGATATGTTTTGTTTCATGACTGTATATATCGGACACTCAAACAAAATATGTAAAATAGTTTCCTTCTCGTCCAGGTTGTAAACAGTACATGTTAAAGTAGGATCTATACTATAGGTTATGCCGTTCAATGTAAACTTCATTTTAAAATGATTAACTGTACAGAGCTGAGCCAAAGTACGAGTGAGCATAAGTTAATTGATTCCATAACTGCAGTGATTCATCGTCAACAAAAAATTGTTTGATTTGAGATGCCCAATTATACTTTGTGGTAGCGGAATTCATAATACGTAGCTGTTGCTAAAAACAAAGTCTGGGATAGCGAAATTTTTCCATTTGAAGAATCTTTAGTAACCAATTTATTGTCATTTTAAAAACATTGTACGATAACTTAACTCTTTCTGTTTCTATCCGAATAACAGAGTCCGGAGTATTCCACAGAAGGGTTAAATCTAACTGAACTAAAAAAGTGTTAACACACTACTTTTATTATCATGTTAAATCGCCATGCTCGTATAAAATGTAAACAGAAACAGTCATATAATATTAATGCAGACAGTTGACGAATTCTTCTAATTTCAAATTCAAATGGCTCATTTGAAAAAGTATTTTTGTTTTAGGCTTTTATACAGCGCAGTATTTTATCTACACATTTAAAAATTCACACGGGTCGTACAGAACAATGTCATCTTTGTCCGAAAAAGTTTTGTAGGCCGTCCGAATTGAAAACCCATTTGAGAAAACATACAGGTAGTACCGCCAAAATAGCTATTTATGTAAAAAAGTAACCTTTTTCGACAAGTGTAAATGGTGATAATCACATCATAGTACAGTCAAGTCAATAGTTTTTGGTTGAAAAAGTTATCAAGTTTTTATATTAAGAAATGTTCTTATATGAGAGTGGGACTAAAACCACCAAAAGTCCCATCCGACCAATGTCCGCAACATCTCTTATTCTGCTAAAACTCGAAGCAGATCGTACATTGTAACGGTTTTTGTGTTATATCGTAATTCCTCGTACCCATTGATCAATTAGTTCATCACCATCAGTTGGAGGCGAGTCCTCGGCACCTTAGGCTTTTTGTGCTCTAGGTTAGGTTAGGTTGTGCCGTTGACGTGAACAAACCACTTGCCCTAATCAGGCTCAACAGTCTTCAGTAGGTCCTTCTTGAAGAAATCCTCCCTTGGATTCTGTAGTCCTAGGAGTCTTTATCTCCAATGAGACGAAGCTTAACATTCGAAGAAAATGTGAGAGGCTGTTTCCCGCATACTACATGGGCTTCCTTAGGGTACAGTGACCGGTGACTAATCCAGTCACTCTCCTTATCTTGCCCCTGTTAAGTTTTAATATTTCGTTAGTCAGCGTCTTGGAGGATTTTTTGACCAGGAGTTTGCTGTGTTTTGGTACGGGTCTCCAGTACTGTTGTTCAGTTTGAATCCATTGAGATTTATAACCACATGCAGCAGGTTTTTATATCCCAAGTAGGTACTGGTAGGACCAGTAATTGCAGTTTCAGACCCTAGTTTTGTTAGGGTGTCTACATTTTCATAACCTGCAATACCTTTGTGCCCCGAGACCCACTTAGGAGTTACTCTATTGTGGTTTGCCAGGGTTAATAGTTTTTGTAGGCAGTCCCAAACCTGTCTCGATCTGATCTGTGGACATGCTAGAGATTTTTGTTCTGCCTTACTATCTGAGAGTATAAGGATCCATTGGCCACACGCCCTTTCAATATTCAATTGCAAACACGTCTAGCACAATGGACTACAACTTCTGTTCCTCTGTTAGTCTTACCTAACATATCCTTGTTCTAATGAAAAATAAGTCTATAATCAAAATTGTTGTCAATTAAATTTGACATAAAACTGTTTTATAAATATTTTAGATAGTCCTTACTGAATTCCCGCAACTAGTCAAAGTTAACATAGCTTTTCCCAATCTGTCAAAATATGGTGTTGATCATAGAGTACTAAATAAGAGAGATGTTAAACGTGTAGTTTTTTGTGACACAAAGTTACCACTAGCGACCCCACTAAAACCATCCTGATAGCCTTCACTAAGAAAAGAAAACTCAACCTCAAAACATAAAACTTGATGGGAACGAGATTGAATGCAGACAAGAAGTCAAGTATCTAGGTTTAACTCTAGACAGTAAACTCCTGTGGAACAAACACGAAAAGGAGATTACATACAAGGCAACAATGGCTATAATGGTGTGCAGAAATCTGGCAGGAAGAAACTGGGGCTGGAACCAACCCAAAAATCCTAAGCTGGATGTACACTACCATAGTGAGACCAATCATCACTTATGGAGCCATTGCGTGGAGTAGTAGAATTAGCCTATTGACGACGAGAGAAAACCTCTCCAAAATTCAAAGACTAGCCTGTATATGCATTACAGGAGCAATGAGAACATGCCCAACGGCAGCCATGGAAGTGATTCTCAACCTCACCCCTTTACATATGGTGGTGGAAAGTGTTGCAGAAAGAACAAGATACAGACTAAGTAGAGAGGGAATCATTAAAAAAAACACCTCCTCACTTCTTAGAAATCACTGGGACATGTCACAAGACGGTATGATGAAAAAGTATAACTTTTCAAAGAAATTCGTTACGGAAATGAGCAACAAGAAATACCATTACCAGACTTGGAAAGAATGCCATTCAATGGTACACAGACGGCTCAAAAGCAATAGAAGGAACTGGGATAGGAGTGTTCGGGCCAGGAACCAAACACTCTGAAAGCTTGGGAAAAACCACGAGTATCTTCCAAGTGGAAGTCCACGCCATAAGAAAGTGCGCCCAGTTCAATATTGATAAAGGATACAGAAGACAAAGGATTATCATAATGTCGGATAGTCAAGCAGCCATTAAGGCACTGAGCTCTTGTGTAATCAGCTCCAAAATGGTGTGGGAATGCCTAGACAAACTCAATGAACTAGGCGAGAACAACATAGTCACCTTTCATAGTCACCTTACTATGGATTCCAGGACACACTGGAATAGAAGGAAATGAAATAGCAGATGAACTAGCAAAGAGGGGGACTGAAATACCTTTCAGGGGGACTGAAATACCTTTCTGGGGGCCCGAATCCTTTTGCGGAATCAGCCCCAATGTAATATTGGAAGAAATAAGTAAAGCCGAGAAAAAGAGAAGATCTGACCATTGGAAAGATCTAGTAGGGCTTATACAATCAAAGACTCTTCTGGGTGACTACAACCTGTTGAGATCAAAAAAATGCATAAGTCAAAGTAAAACTGCGCTAAGAGTTTTAACAGGGATCCTAACGGGACATTGTCGCCTGAATGGGCACCTGAAAAAGCTCAAAATAGTGGAGGAAGAAGAATGCAGATTTTGTGGAATGGAAGAAGAAACCTCCATCCAAATACTTTCCAAATGCACAGCATCTGGGAGATTACTGGATAGAAGAGGAACATTTGCCTAAGTTGAAGCCTGCAGACATCCTAAAATTCCTCCGGGAAATAGGACTAAAGGAACTTCTAGTTTCTGAGACTCTCCTCAGAAACTGAGTAGAAGTAATAGATCTTTTAGGTCTCAGTGAATGTCACCCCAAAAATCACACGTACATACATACATACATACCACTAGCGCCAGCCTTGGCTACTGGTACAAACTAGTACTCAAGACGCGCGCTTTTCGAATTTTAAAGCTTTCAGCAAACGCGTAATATTGTACAATATTTGCAATTGAATGATTTTGTACTTTAATATTTGTTTTTAAGTCTTTCAAGGCAAGTCTTCATAGACTAAGAAATAACATTAGGAGTAGGAGAATAAAAAAACCCTTTGCAAGTGAGAAAATATAATATTATTAATTCTTTCATACAATAAGATATCCAAAATAACATACAAAAACAGTCAATACCTGAATCTGAATTGGGATGGAAATTGTACTCTGAAGTTTAGAAAGGAAGTGCAAATTTTGTCAATCTAAATGAATCTGTAAAATTATTTTTAAGGAAGTGATCTTCACGCAAATAACACCTTTTATTTTTAATAAGTAAGGTTCATTATTTCAAACCATTCATGACTTCGTTTAATATCTAGATCAGGAAACTTAAAAAAACTTCTTATTGTATAATTTTTGGATTTATTCAATTAACGTACCCATTTAAACAATTTGGCATCTTGAAGCACTCACACATATTACAGAGCAAGCATACAAATACAGTGTTCCAAGATATTAAAGCATTAAAGCGCTTTTTCACATAAGTAATAGGTACCTACAATAACATCCTAAATTACATTAATATATGTATATCTAGTAACTACATACATATTATTTTGGTTTGGGTCACAAATTTTTGGTAATCCTTCGTTCTTGTCTGCAAAAAAACGATAACATGACAAATAATGTTTCCATTATCAAACCTCAAGTGAGATCAAAGCTACCTCTTCCACGGGGAAGTAAAAACCAAATCATTATCAACCGCCTCCGTATTGGTCATACAGCATTGACGCATCTACACCTCATAATAAAAGAAGAACTACCAAGATGTAATTGTAATATACAACTTTCCTCTAGCCATATCCTAAAAAGCTGCCCACAGTACCATCAAGCCAGAACGATAGCACAATTACCAGAATAAATTGAAGATTCCCTAGTTTTAAAAATGGACAATGTAATAAAATTCCTAAAGAACACTGATTATTTAACAAAATTTAAAATTTGTTTGTATTTAATATGCTTGTATAATATTACACTCCCGCTAATAACCCTAGCGGTTGATGCGGTAAATAAATAAAAAAAAATGTTTCCATTACGAAACCTCAAACGGTTAGGGTTAAAAATCTTAACTTACCTATGATAAGTGATGATAAATGCTGTGATATTAGTAGGTACCAATGATAAAGATAATTAATATCTTTGCAGAAAGGCCAATGAGTAGATTAAATAAAAATAAATTCACAAATGACAACGACTAACCTCAAATTAAAATAATACTAAAAATGTAGTTTTGTGTAGAGGGAGACGGGGTTTGTTAGTTTAGTTAGTTGCTGCAAAGCGCCGTGATCTACTGGCTGGGCACAAGCCCAGTTTCTTCCATATGTTTTAAAACTTCTCCTCTCTTATTTATTACTCTATGGTGTTGATGGTAGTGGTTCGTGTCTGCTTTGGGGGAACTCATTTTCAAATAATGACAAACCTTTGTATTGCATTTAACTACTTATATATTATTTGCGTTTTTAGGAGAAAAACCATACGCGTGCGAATATTGTGATAGAACTTTTATACAGAAAAGTCATTTGACAGAACATGTCAAAACTCACACCGATGACAGACCATTCAAATGTCATATTTGTGATAAAGCTTTTAAACAATCTAGTACGTTAAAAGGACATATAAATATTCATGAAGGTGAGCTACTATTATGTACTAACTATACATATTTGTTTTTAATTGTTATTTGCAATTGTTAATGTAACATTAATTTTAGGTAAGAATGTTTATAAATGTGGAATTTGTTCTTATACGTGTAGAAAAAATTATACTTTGACTTTACACATTCGACAACACCAACAAGATACGGTGGATCAAAATAGTTATAATTGTGAAATATGTGAAGAAACCTTTTCTGCTGAAGACGCTTTAAACGATCATCGAAATAGTAGACACGGAAATATGGAAATTATTTGTGATAGCAGTGAAAATTCAAAGATTATTTAAATGAAGATAAAATTTAAGTATCAAGTTTCTAATTGGAATATATGAATTAAATACATTATAAGATATTCATATATGAATAATAAACAGTTTCATAAACTCACATTATGGGTTTTATTCCCTTGTATATCTTATGCCAGGTCGAAACAAAGTGACGACAAATCCAATACATTTATGCGACTTTTTTGTTCCCAAATCCGGAGACTTTTGCAAGTCCCGTCTCGAGTCGATAAAGATCAAAGAGTCTCTGTTTTGTCTGTGTGAAATTAGGAATTTAGTTATGTTGTTGTGATAAGTACCTCGTTTTTGTTAAAAATGCCGGGAGAAAAAAGTAGAGCATTGATAACACATGCAAATTAATAGTACCGTCAACTGGGGCTTAATTGATCAAAAAGATATAAATTTTTGATTGTAGTTAATTAACTAGTTGAGATATTTGGAACCAGAAACAGGGAAATATATGCAGTTGTATGTTTAATCTATACCATTATTTGTAATTTAATGAACTTTATCAGAAATCAGAAAAAAACATAAAAAGCTGATCAAAGTCTTACTGAATTTGGGGTAACTTTGATCATGTCTGATTTTTGCACTTATAGTCAATGAAACCCCATTCAGTCCTAATTTAAATAAAAAAAAACATTTTTTTGATAATTTCTTTATTTTATAACAAAAATATAAAAAAACTAGAACGAAATAAACAAAATCTAACAATTTTCTTTGTAAGAAATATAAAAAAACGAACAAAATAAACCTAAACTAACATTTTTGTTCTTAACAAAATAAAAAACTATTTTTTTTTCTTAGTCTAAAAAATAAACTTAAACTAGATATTAATTTGCTTTGTTTCAAAGAAACTGGCACTTTAGACCTCTACAAACTTTTCAAACTCCTTAAAAAGATATTGTCCTCTATGATAGTTTGAAGGTTTTTGGCAATTTAAAATTTCAGACTGGTGAACATAACTTTCATCCAAGAAAAAATCTAAAAAAGTTATTTACATAGCAGATAAATAAGATTTCATATAAAATAATAAAAATAGGATCATGATGGAACACTAAAGCTGTGGACTTGAAATTTCCGAAGCTTCATAAAATAATAAATGTTAAAAGTAAACTTTCTTACATTGTAGTACCGGAACCGCGCCAAAATGCACCAACATTATGTCCACTGTCACGAACGTGTGGCAACTAAGAAACATATTATGACTTACCTATTTAAACACGTCAAGAAATTTACACCTGCGCAGTAAATCAAGAAAGCAAAGGTTGGGACACCTGTTATCAAAGTTGCCTCTCAATTATCAAAGAAGCCCCAGTTGGCTGTATTTGTACAGAGAGCATCCAATATTAGGGGATCCTAAAAATAAGGAGTACAAATATCATTATAAGAAAGCTGATGCATGGAAAGAGATCTGTCATTTAACATTTAATTGGTTTGAATATGAACTGCTAAGCTTTTTGCAAAACAAAAATGAGCTTCGAAGGAGCCTGCAAGCTGGATTCCTTAACAAAATTGATATTTATTGTTACACTTTTGTCTTTCTAGTATAGACAGTTTGGTTGGAAGTTTTGTTACCTACTTTTTCCTGGGCTCTTCCCGAAACACAAAGCAATTTGGGGGGTTGAGGGGATGGGCACGCCTGTCATTCTCAGTCCTGCTTTCACTAGTAAGGGTATGTCCCCAGGTATTTAAGTTCCGCATATTGGCGGTCAAGTTTCCCTTTCACCATGCATTCCAGAAACACAATTTGTTGCATTCTGTAAATTACTTAAAATTGCCGGTCCAGTGGAGTTATTTGGTGTTAACTGGTAAGAAGATGACGATGACGATGAAAGTGACGGCAACGGTTTTAAGTCATTTGTAGATGAAATAACTTTATTTGATATATTTTTCTTATATTAAACCTGGGTGGTTTGATAGTTGTCTCATGATACTACTTTACAGAATGTACAGGCTTATATCAAAATATCTTCATTATTTTATAATTTCAAAAAATCAAAGATGCAACAAAAAGCTAGAAAAGATGTAGATTTTATATTCACCTGTTGTAACAACAGTTATAACTTCCGTAAAAAACTATCTGATAACGTCAAAATTTGCATAATTTCACTTTCCCGCACTATAAGTGTATAAGTTCAACTCTTTCAAAACTAAAATGCATTCGGGAAAGTGGGTTAAAACGCACGTTCGTAGAAAAAATATATTTTGTATGTTTTTTGTGGTATATTCATTATTTGTAAATAATACGAACATTCACATGACAAATTCGTTCTGCA
>CAJUYI010000343.1:41173-65953 GCA_910591695.1 Galerucella pusilla
AGGAATGTTAAGCTTTTCCTACCCGGTAAACAATGTACTATTGATATGTTTCTTATATATCAAACCTGGCCGGTGGTTTGATAGTTGTTTTGTGACACTACTTTAGAGAATGTACAGGGTTATATCAAAATATCTTCATTATTTTATATTTTCAAAAAATTGAAAATGCAACAAAAAGCTAGAAAAGATGTAGATTTTATTTGATGAACTATTTCACAAATACTTATCTACCTGTTGTAACAATAGCTATAACTTCCGAAGTGAAAAACTATATCTAATAAGTTCAAAATTTTTATAATTTTACTTTCCCGCACTAGTGCGGGAAAGTGACACTTTCAAAACTAAAATGCGTGCGGGAAAGTGGGTTAAAACGCACAGTCGTAGGAATAGTAGTTTACCTAACTAGCGCGGAAAGTGATACTTTTCCGTTCCGCATGCTATTGCAGATAGCCGAACGACGCTTCAGCGAGTTCGGCCAGCAATCGCGTGCCGAAAAGGTACTTTACGCACGTGTTAGGTACACTATTTTTTCTACTAGCATGCGGAAATAAGCCCAAAAGTTAACATAAAGAAACATTTCCTATTAAATACATATCAACAAATTAATTATCATTATTTGACATTCATTTGATGAGGCTTATACCAGGGCCATTAAAAAATGATTGAAAAATAAGTTTTTTTATTGAAAATTATAGCAGAATTATAAAAAATTTATTAATTTTTCAGTCATTTGGTAAACTACAATCATACAAATATATATTTTAAATATTCATATGTCAGTATACTCCCCAAAAACTTAACAAATTTACTTTTCCGCACTAAGATGAGTGCGGAAAAGTCCACTTTAGTAGGAAATAGTATATTAAAGTATAAGTGGATTTTAAGGTCTTTAAAATACGACGGCGAAGCCGGAGTGCTCGAAATAGAGCAAGTGTTTTAAAGACCAGTTATCCACGAATACTTTACGCTATTTTTTTATTGGTGCACTTTGAAATTATAAATACTGGTCTATAACTACTACAACAACAAGAAATGGAAGCTATAGATGGAAATAAGAACTAAATGTCAAATGGTTGAATTCGTGATGTATACCTTGTGTTGTCATGGAAATGAGAAAAACAAACTAATTTGTATTTTGATGGAAGTTCAACCTTATTGAGTTCTGTGAATGTCAATAGTATTAATTTAAATACCATTTCCTAAGATTTGAAAAATTGAAATATTAATATTTAAAACAATACCAACGGCACTTTCCATTTTAATTTATAAATTTGACATTGTTAAATATTGTTCGAATAAAAGTTTTGACGTTACAAACTACTCCTGTCAGATCTATAATAAAAAAAAGTGTCATTTAGACATGATTTAGTTTAGACCATAGATTTAGACTCTCGAGTTGTTGATGTTGCCACGGTAACTTTAAAACACGCGCGTTTTATAAAGTTCGATTTAAACACGCTGAGGCGTGCTTTGAATAGGTAAAATGGTTCACCAATAAAAAAAAAGAGTTTGTTAAGTTTTTGGGGAGTATATACCTATAATGACATTTGAATATTTAAAATGTATGGTATGGTTGTAGTTTACCAAATGACTGAAAAGTTAAGAAATTTATTAGAATTCTGCTATAATTTTTAATAAAAAAACGTATTTTTATTTTATTTATTTTTATCCTTTTTGCTTTTAATTTATTAGGTGATAGTCTAGCTCAGCTTATCGTTCATAATACTTATGTAAGGATTTGTTTTGGATTTTGTCCGTTACTCGGTTACTGTTGGCCAGTGGGCACTTTGATCGAGTTATGTCGATCAATTTGAATCAAGTAAAAATCAAACCAAAGTTACCTTATGAAAACTGTCACGCGGTTAGATCGATCACATATTTATTTCTTACATGCAAGAAATTGAATAAAATCGTTGAGTGATAAATATAAAGCAATAAAATACACTGTATTAGTTGGGTAAGATTTAAAAATACAGCTGTTAAATGTCAAATTGGAAATTTGTGATGCTTGCTAAGTGTGACGGACATTTCAAGTATCACTTGTTCCGACACTACACGATTCGATACCAATTGTTCAGTGTGCCCGCTGCCTTATTCTATTATCAAAATAACCGTTACTTCTAGCAGGCGTATCTCACCTCTATACAAATATGTATGCAAAGATAGATGTATCGATACGTTGGTCTATTATTCTTGTATTCTTTTATATTATTATTTTCTAATCGTGCTTCTTCCTCCTGCGGTATATTTATGAGAATGGCTGCTGGGTATTAATCAGGAAGAAGAATTCGGAATTTCATCTACGTAAGATATGAGAGTGAAGGTTTAATTAATTTGTTATAAAAGAGGCATAAAGTGATGTACATCTCGTATAAACATTTTCTGATGCACTTTCTCGAATTTTAAATATACCTACCCGATTGAATTTTTTCCTCTTCAAGTGGGGGTAGGAAAACATATTTTGTGATTTCTTGAAACGATAATAGAGCTTAAATCAAGAACTGCGAAAATTACGTTATGTACATACACAGTGAGTATTAAGTACAGGAAGCAGCCTTTCTGGTAGAATGAGGAAACTAGAAATGAAAGGGACATCTACGTGAGGTTGAGAAGAAGGTTAACACGAGAAAGGAAAAGGGAGACAGACAGTGACGAAACCGAGAGTTTGGAATGCGAGAATAAGCTGGCAAGGAAAAATCTAAGGCTCACTATAAAAAGATCAAAGATGGCAGCATGGGGAGACCTATGCGACGAACTCGAAGACTACCCATGGGGGAGAGGTAACGGCAAAGTTCAAGTATTTACTGGAGCCCTATGAGCTCCCTGAGAACGTGAAAGTAAAAAAGGTGAAGGAACTTTTTCCTCCCACAAGGTATGTACTAATCCCTGCAAATATAGAGTGCGCTGACCCCCCTCTTTTAAGTTTAGAGGAATTAACAAAGGCAGCGGAAAAACTGAAAACTAAAAAGGCTCCCGGCCCGGATGGCATCATGTCGGAAACGCTCAAAATGAGTGTCGAGGAATTCCCGTAACTTTTTCTGGGATTGGCCAATAAACTCCTTACAGATCAAAGTATCCCCATGGGATGGAAAAGGGCCAAGGTCTGATTCCGTATGGAAAGATGGAAGATGGAAAGTACAGGCTGATATGTCTAATAGACAGTATGGTAAAATTGTTCGAGCACATAATCAAAGGACGGCTGTAAGAGGAAGTTACTGCGAGAAACGGGAGGTCGGATAGATAGTTTGGTTTTCGGGAGGGAATGTCCACCCTCCACGCCATAGAGCTCGTGACTAAACAGGCAACAAATCTCAGGTGAAAATGAGGCACGGTAATATGTATGGATATTAGAAACGCGTTTCATACGGCAAAATGGGACATTTTTCAAGCCCTTCAGAGCATCGGGGTTAGCCTGAAAAATATTATCGGGGAGTATTTCGGAGGGAGGCTGCTAATAGTGGGGAAGACCGAGATTAGTATGCAGCAAGGGGTTCCGCAGGGATCTGTATTGGGTCCTCTGTTATGGATAGTTGCATATAATGGAATCCAAAATCTCGATTTAACGGAGGGATGTTCAACGACGGCTTTTGCCGATGACTTCTCACTTATTATTTGTGCGGACACAAATAAAGAGCTAATGTACAGAGCGGAGGAGGCATCAGAGACTGTCATAAATTGGGTTGAGAGCCAGGGGTTGGAGTTAGCTCCTGATAAGACAGAAGCCATCATCCTGAGGGACCCCCCTGGAAGAAGAAAAGGGAAGATATTGCTTTTGTTGTGGGAAACAAGGCTATGAAACCTAGCAAGGCGCTAAAATATTTGGGAATCTGGCTCGACGATAAACTCATCTACAACGAACATTCCTGTGGGGATGAGTCCAACACTGTCTGGGTACTGGCTAAGGACCCAGTCGAACATGAGTTTCAATCTCAAAAAACAAAGAACATGTAAGAAAAACCTGTAATAAAGCGAGAAGGCAAATTTCCGCTCTTACAAGGATACTCCCAAACATGGGAGGCCCGGGGATCATGGGTAGAAGGAGTCGTAACCTTGATCTTATTGTACGCGGCGCCCATCTGGGGTGGGGTAATACTAGTCAAGAAGCACATAAATATGCTCCTGACCACGCAGAGGAAAATGCTGCTCAGGGTGACTAGGGCGTATAGGACGGCATCTTTTGAGGCACTGGCAGTCATCGCTGGGATCCCCCCGATGGACCTAATGGTAGAAGAGCGTCAGAGACTATTACGGGTGGGTAAGGTGACGTATGAAATCAGACGTGTGGAGAAGGAAGCTACCAGGGAAAGATGGATACGGAGATGGGCGGAGCTAGAAAGCGTTGCTCAATGGACAAAAAGGCGGGCCTGCCCCTGGGACAGCCCAGAACACTCTATCCTCAGATGTAGTAGATGGGGGGAAAAAGGAAAGAAACATTAACATGGGATGCGGAGGGTGCTTTCTCAGCGGACCTGGTGCGCTGGATGGTGGATTGTAGGGACAATTGGGAAAAAAGACTAAGGAGCTACTAGTTTCTGAGCCTCTCCTCAAAAAATAAGTGAAAGTAAGAAGGCACAATAGATCTCTTAGGTCTCAGTGAATGACACCCCAAATACATACATAGTTACAGACATTGTTTTTTCCTTTTTTCCGGAATAATAAAGAACTTTGTTATTTTAAATAGATCAATTTGTATATTATTTGCCTTTTGAGGCTTGAAGAAATACGAAAAACTGTCTGTTTTGTCATTTGCCAGAATTTTCAATGGCAATCAGGATAGTTTTATCAGCAGTTCTAAATGTACCAGAATCACTTCGCCTTAATCCGTGAATGATAGTAGTTTGCATTATATCCTTAACTGAAGAGGAAGACGTATTTGTCAAAGCAGATTTCTCAGCTAAGCAATCGCTTGAATTAAAATATCTGGCCAGCAAATATTCGTGAACATGTTTTATAGCCTTTTTAACAGGAGGATGTAAATATTTTCTTGTGATGGTGTCACTACAAGTGTCACTTTCATTGTAAGCACAAGGCAATGATAAACTACGATAAACAAAAAACTTGTTCATGAAAATGAAGCTTATTTTTCTCTTTTTCTCTCTCTCTTCCTATCCAATATGAATATTTTTTTTCCACTACTAGCTGTAGAGTTGACAATTATTGCTTCTTCTAGCCTACTGAGAAGTTGAATTTCTCTATTAGTGGTTAATAATTTTTTCTAAGGACTAATTCAAATATTTTGAGAATTCAGTGATAGTAGTTCAACAAAAATTAGTGCAACATAATTTTGTATACCCAGGAGATTGTCTTTAACATATTTACTGCTTGAAATTACCTATTAAGATAAAATTATTTGAATAAAAATGTCATTAGTTTAAAATTCGCGCTGAGCCAAAAATGACTGATGACAGTGTACTGTTCAGTCAGACGACAGGGTAAACACACTTCTCGTGGTGCGTTTGTGAATTATTTTTAATTTTTTTCTTGACTAGTAGTGGAAAAATTGTATATAAGTATACCATGGTGCTGAATACATTTATAAACATCGCACCATATTCCGCTTGGGGCAAAGCCACTGGCGAAATAATCTTGGTGCTCGGTCAATAATAATAGTCTTCACCACCTTGGTGAATAATATACTATTTATTGATAATGATCCTTCAAAAATAACATAGATGAACTACGTCTACTAAATGGTCAATGTTACATTGCATTAACTATTATTTAACAGAAACATGCAATGAAATAGCTCTATTTATAATTTTTTTTTCTATTGATCTTGTATCGACTTAAGTATCAATGTTATGTATTTAGAATTGACCCTCAGCGCAAGATGACCATTTACGGGTATTATATAATATTTATGTACAATAATTTACATCAGTAATAGTTATGCTCCAAATACTTATAGAAATCGAGGTGATCTTTGCAAGCGTTTAATCTCGTTACTATTTATCTAGCACGTAATATAAGTCGATGTCTTTTATAAATTTCCGATTTTAATTTTGCCTTAAAATCGACACACATTAAAGTGAATGAGTTGCAAAATTTTTTAAATTTGAAATTTCGAAATGGAGATTTATTGTTAGTTATAAAGGCTTGATCATTGATTTATTATATTATGTTTCTTAATAAAGAAATTGCAGAGTGAGACAAATTGTAAGTATGGTTGAAATAATACCCTTCTTGGTGTGCGTCAAAGATTGTGACTTATATCAGGGTTTTCGGCATATAGCTAACCTCAAATTTGATAAATAAAATCATCAGGATCGAAATCAGTCAAATTCGGAAAGGCTATGAAATTGATAATAACCAGCTTCTTTTTCTAACAGAAAATACTTGAGAACTTTCAAAATGCTGATGTTTTTCCGTGTATTCATACATATTTTTGTATTAATTAAATAAATAAAACAATAAGATTGATACCTATTCACTTTTCATAAATGATAATTGACCGTAAGCAAAAAAGTACAGATCTGTCGAGAACTGTCAGTGTGAAAGGAAAAGACGTAAGACACATTGCCGCTACGAAAGTTACGCCTTCATATTATTTTAACCTCGCGGTTGATAGGTTGCGCTTGCGCGTAATCTAAACCTCAACCAATCAAATTTTTGTAAGTCAAAGATTAGGGTTAACGTTTGTAATACATTTAAACGGTTCATTATTGTGATATTTTGATTAGGATCAATCACAGACCTGCCTTTTTTTCCATTTCTTCCAACGTAATGTGTTAGAAGGACATTCACAATCGATGACGCATACCAAGCAGGGTATTGTTTCAACCATAAATGGTTTCACATTACACAAAATATTGAATAAGAAAATTGATATAGTTTCATCAGTTCCCTACAAATCGTTAGTTTAAATAATAGAACTATTTATGGGGCAATTTATTATGTGCACAACTGTAAGAAAATCTATAACTTTATCTATGTCTATAGACAATTTACAGTACTGAGCTCCCTGTAGCTTCCAAAAATCTTATGGAACTATGGAACTATAGTTTGTGTAAAAAAGTACATAGAGTATTGGAATGCAAAAATCATTCAACAGCCAGATGTTTATCGGATATTACAGAATTGGATAAAGGACCATTAAAGTAGTGGTTTTAAGCTTGGTATCATATTATTATCATTATCGAATACCCGAAATCTAAGCATAAGCTCAAACTAATATTAAGTGGACGCGTTTAATACGTTCATTGATTATTTTGTTTTTCATCTGGCCACTGCTTATAGTAATCCTATTTCCAAGACAGTTAGTTATATGATAAAACAATAGGTTGTATTTGTTTATTTATTATAGAATAGTGCAGAATATATATGACTAATAATGCACCAAACCATCCGAAAATACCTTAAAATGAAAGTAAGCGTGAGATTAGACCATTTTCCATGCTCTTCCACTCAAACACCATCTCAAACACTGACAAAAACACGTAAGAACACTAAAAACAGTCTTAAACGATCGAAAACACACAATGAGGCGTCATATCATCTAATAACTCTCCATTTCAGGTAATTACAGTCCAAAACGGTCAACGAAGCTCGAGATCACTCAAAAATTCTCAATTCCACTGAAAAACACCCAAGATGACTAAATGATGCACAAAACCACTCGAATATACCTAAAAAGGAATGCAATTGGACCATTTTTCATCCTCTTTCACTCAAATACAGACGAAAACACACAAGAACGCTGTTTACAGTCTAAAACGATCGAAAACACACAATGCGACCTTATTGCATCCAATAACTCTCAATTTCACGTAACTACAGTCCAAAACAGTCAACGGAGCTCGTGTTTTTAACTTCTCTTGTTATCCATAAACTGGTAGTGAATTAGGTGAATGTGCGAAAACGTTACTCTACTAATTTGAAGTCGAATGTCAATTTCACAATATATGGCGCTGGTTTTGACAAGTTCGCGCATACGACTTCAACTTCAAGTGACTTCTTAAGTTTAGTGAAAAAATAGTTATTTTCCTAACAAGTGCGGAAAGTGATACTTTCCCGCTCGCGACTGCAGTTCGGACAAGCGGTCAAGGGCAGTAAAGACACTTTACGCTTGAGTTAGGAACATTATTTTTTCTACTACCGTATATACAAAAAAGTATACCAACCCATTTTCAAGAATTATTTTATTTCAACATACATAAACAAAACTTTAACTAAAAACTCCAATTATTATGAATATTAATATTTAAAACACAATTTGTTGCATTCTGTAAATTACTTAAAATTTCCGATCCAGTGGAGTTATTTGGTGTTAACTGGTAAGTAGATGACGTCGATGAGGAGTTGCAGGTCGCATGAAGATGACAATGACGGTGACGGCGACGGTTTAAAGTTATTTGTAGATGGAAGAATTTTATTTGATATATTTCGTAAATATTTATTCACCTGTTGTAACAATAGTTATATCTTCCGAAGTAAAAAAAAACTATCTAATAAAGTCAAATTTTGCATAATTTTACTTTCCGCGGGATTTCCTCTTGATATTTGTATTAATCGTTTTTATTTCTTACCTACTCTAGATGGTCCACTATGTAATATTGTGTTAGAAACAATTATTCCTTTTAGAAATCCAAGAAGTAGATTCAACTCAAACACCACCACCAAATGCTACTTTGGGTCAGGGCTACAATAGTCTTTACTAGTGGTAACTTTCAATCTAGAACCGGCTCTCTCATCTTGCATCTTTTACAGCAAATCGATTATGAAATCGATTATAATTATTCTATACATCAATTTGGCTGA
Organism: Galerucella pusilla; assembly: GCA_910591695.1. Classification (NCBI taxonomy): domain Eukaryota; kingdom Metazoa; phylum Arthropoda; class Insecta; order Coleoptera; family Chrysomelidae; genus Galerucella; species Galerucella pusilla. Next base: position 49,931 of record CAJUYI010000343.1, read on the forward strand.
CCTCATTGAAGTAATTTATTAACGCTATGTTTTTATAGTTGTACCTACATTTCATTAAAGCATATATTATTGAAGAATATGTTGATAATCCAAACCACATAACTATCACTTTTATTGGATGCTAATATCGTTTCAATAATATTTTTGATTTATTGAATATTTGTTATTCTTTCAAACTAAGCAACTTTATTTTATTTACATTGAAGTAATAAAATTATCCTTGTTTTATCATTCTATATCCACATAAAATATCCTTTTATTAATATTTCACAATAATGGGAGAGAAGGGTTGATGTTTTAGCAAAAGAAAGAAGGAAATATCAATTTACAGGTAAAAAATGTATGTTGTAGTTCTTAATCATTTTAAATTTTAATTGTTTCGAGTGCATTCATTTTTGCATCTCGCCTATACTATTGAAACTCATTACATATTATTTACATATAAATTAACAATTTCGTCCATGAAACCACTCAACTGTAACTCCTCAATGTTTTTCAAACACTTATGATGAATATCTTGCAATGCTACCGTCTATTGCTGTATCATATTAATATTTCTTTAGTCAATATTTGTTTAAAACAGTGTACTCAGTGGAAGGCGAGTAAGCCATTTGCTTGAGGCTATGCATTAGTCTCTCTCATTGAATGGTTGACTGACATTTTTATATTTCGGAAATGGAAAATTATAGCAGACAAACCAATTTTGTTAAAATTACATTTACAGAAGAAGTTTTTTTTTAAATTATTCTTCAAAATAAGTCATTTGAAACTTAGATTCCGCACATTGCGTGCTAGTTGAGCTCACAGTGCTCTATGTCAGCATACCTACCACGGCTTTGACAGTTTACCTATTCTTGCTTATTTGCTGTGAATTTTGGAGAATGTTTCCAATGGACTGTTTAGTCTGTATCTGTTTCGGGTAAATTTCTTACCATTCTAAAGATTTCTTGTGTAACAAGGACCTAGTGAAAAGAATTGATCAACAAGAATTGATCGAATCCAAATACCATTAACAGACTTGTGAAGAATGCCATTGGTACACCAACAGCTCGAAAGCGATAGAAGGAACTGGGATATGAGTGTACGGGAACCCAATACTCCGAAAGCTTAGGACCCAAGTACAAGCGAAAATTCACGCCATAAGAAAGTGTGCTCAGTATAAAATTGATAAAGGATATAGAAAGCAGATGATTATCATAATGTCGGATAGTCAAGCAGCCACTAAAGCACTGAGCTTTCGTGTAATCAGTTCAAAGATGGTGTGGAAATGCCTAGGCAAACTTAATGAGCTCGGCGAGAACAATATAGTCACCTTACTGTGGATTCCAGAATTCACTGGCAAAGAAAGAAATGAAATAACAGATGAACTGAAGCACTCTTTTGGGGGCCGGGAGAATACCATACGCTTTATATACTTGCTTGCTTGATAAATTATTATACAGAGCATTTCAACGAAAACTATCCACACCACAAATGTATTTACTTAAACTGCGGCAAGCACAACTGACCTCAGTAGAGTTCAAGTTATAATTTAAATTCTGAATGTAATGTGATATGTAAAGCAAAAAACTCATGTACATCCTCACTAATACTTTCATGTCATAGTTAATAAACATATCTATCCTGACCCTATTTAGTAGATGACCTACATTCAATTTAATTATACGAGGGCCACTATATGGGCCTGATAATCCCGTCTTTTTTATAAAGTTGATAGTTTATGTTTTGAAAGTCAGTCTCTTTTCTATCCACAAAATATCAACTATATTGCTCACCTACGAACTTCTTAACCAAACGTGCTGGTAGCATGTTTACAATAAGCTCCAATATCTCGAATATCAATTTTATGTCAGATCGAATTGCTTTTTTTTTAGATTTTCGTTGATCCCCTAAGGTGCATTGGTTCAAAATCCAGCACCAGTATTTAGTTCTATGGTTCGCCCAAAAACAAACGATGATTGATGGGACATAAAAAATTCAACTATTACCAACATTTGGGGATAGTCAACAACGACCAACGTTTTATATATAAATTATAAATTATATGCTAGTCATTAAAATAAAATTATTACTCATTATAAAATTAATTTAATGAATCTATGTATAACATAATTTAATAAGAGTCAAAGACTATTTTTATGACCAGGCATTATTACATCAGCAAACAGTAAAAGTAACAAAAAAACGTACGTAAATTACATAACACGTATTATTAGCCGTTAAAGTAATATTCAGATGTTCGTTATCAAGATAAATGGACAGTATGTAGTTATATTTAAACATACGGTAAACACACAAACACACAATAAGTATCTAACATGTTGATGGAATAAATTCTAAAATACGTTTCTAAATACTTCTTTCATAATCGCTAACAAATTAAAGCCAATTTCAATTCATCTAATAACTTATTTCGAAACATCTACTTCAATTCTCGTTGTCCAGTTACTTCTTTTAAGAATTTCAAATATACTGTTGGTTCGTGGGATGAATATATCATTTGAAACCGCAGAGAGAGATTAAAAACCGCATTTTTTAAATGTATCTAATAATGTAAAAGTTTCGAAATATTAAGTATTTTTGTTTAATTTTGCATGTCCTTTGCATTTTTTAATAACGAAAATAACGAAAGAAATTAATTTATTACCTGAAAATGATTATGTTAGTTGAGCGCTGGCTCAGTTTCATGTAGGTGATAACAGCATCTTAGTTGCTTTAGAAATATACATCCAGATGAGTCAATTATGTACACAAAGCAATTCTCTGAATCAAATTATCATCCTACATTAAAGACTTAAAATTCGATCCATTCAAAATAATGATTAATTTAAAAATGTTCCTACTTTTAAATGTGGAAGCTGATTCATTAGAATTTTTAGCAACTTTTAGATAAAATACTGTAGTTTCAAGATTATTATTCGGACATCTAAAAGTAATTCAGTATTCGCTGGATATACAGGGGGGAGAAGAAAACAATTTGTTCCTCTACTTTTGACACCCCCTGTAGGTTAATTCTGCTAGTAGATCTGCACACAATTAACTTTATCAAGAAGACTGATTTGTTTCCAACATTTTGTTTTTTTATTTACCCCAATATCTTAATTTGTTTGTAAAATGTGACGGTTTAAAGAAAATGCAACATTCTTAATTTTTTTATTCAGTTTTAGCAGAGTAATACATAATTTTATAACAAATCAAACAACAAATAAACTAATAATTATTACAAATTAATAACGGGTATTTCCCCCACGAGCGCGAATAACTGCCTCAATTCGTCGTGGCATACCCTCTATTAGATGTCGAATCTCCATCTGGTCAATCTGATCCCATTTTTGGACCAAAGCATCTCTCAAAAAATTTAAATTACTTGGAGAAGGAACTCGGTTACGAACTCATCTGCCCATCATGTCCCAGACGTGCTCAATTGGATTGAGGTCTGGGCTATGTGATGGCCAGTTCATTGAGGTACAATTCTCGCAATATATGGTCGAGCGTTGTCGTGGATAAACATGAATTCGTTTCCTATAAACGGTGCAAATGGAATCACGTGGATCTAGCACATCACGAATATATCGGTTAGCTGTCATTGCTCCGCCGCCAACAATGACTAAATCAGTACGAGCTTCCATGCTTATGCCGCTCCTAACCATTACCGATCCTCCTCCATAACTGAGTCTTGTGGAAAAATTTGCTTGGTCAAACCTTTCGCCTCTTCTTCAGTTTATTCTTTCACGGCTATCTGGAGAACGTAAACAAAACCTTGACTCGTCAGAAAATAAAATCTTACTCCAGTCATCGACATTCCAATGTTGATGCTCCCTGACAAATCGAAGACCAGTTGCAGGTCTTCTGGAGCGTAATCCATGTTCTCGTGATCGCTTTCGAATCATTATTTCGTTAACAGCTACTTGGCGTACTGCTCCCAAATGATTTCGAGCCATGGCAGTAGTAGAATTTCTTTCTCGCAAAACGTTTAATGTTACAAAACGATCATCTCGAACATTTGTAGAACGTCGTCTGCCAGATTCTCTTCATCTCGAAAAACTACCAGTTTCATTGAAAGGTTGTACAGCTCTCTGGACGCTACACCTTGTAACACCCAATATTCTAGTAGCATAATACTGAGACCTGTCGTCTTGTACCAGAGCAACTGCTCGTGCTGCATCAGTAGGTGTTAAATCCATGATGTTAAATTAAATACTGATAATTAAACTGCAATTGCCAAATAACGAATATTTGACAGTGGTCATATTGTGAGTTGGCCACAGCACTCTACTTATTTTGTAGTTTATCCTCTACCGTCATTTAAATTATGAACATTTCTAAAATGTTGCATTTTCTTCAAACCGTCACATTTCACAAACAAATTAAGATATTGGGGTAAATAAAAAAAACAAAATGTTGGAAACAAATCAGTCTTCTTGATAAAGTTAATTGTGTGCAGATCTACTAGCAGAATTAGCCTACAGGGTGTGTCAAAAGTAGAGGAAAAAATTGTTTTCTCTTCTCCCCTGTATATGCGGCGAGTACTAAATTACTTTTAGATGTCCGAATAATAACCTTGAAACTACAGTATTTTATCTAAAAGCTGCTAACAAATTCAAATAAATCAGCCTCCCCATTTGAAAGTTATATCATTTTTAAATAAATCACTGTTTTGAAGCTGACTTGACTTGACTTATGCTTGAGTTGCAATAAAACCATAAAACTCTTCGGATTCACCGTGCAGTGCCACACTATAACTGATGAAAAATAAAATAAAATAGGGTATTTATAAAAAGAATAAACCAAATTCTTATAGAATTTTCAGGTAATAATTTATTAGAAATTGAATAGATGAGGCTTTTACTAGATGAAGATCCATTCTAAACGATGAAATAAAAAAAATTAAACTGTTTTATTTCATCGTTTCATAATTTATTATTCGCCAACAAAATAAATACGACCCTGTCACGGCTAATACTTTTATGGCTTTATTACATGTCATTATCCTATCTCAAGTCAGGTCAGTTTCTGTGAAAAGAACTATACTGAGGAGGCGCAAATACGCTGCTGAAACCGGTCTGCAAGTTATACTGTCCCTTCTATTTAAAAAAAAAATAAACAGATATGCGGTACCTATGTCCAAAAAAGTTGGCAACATATATGGGGAATTTTTTATTGTTAATGTAACGAAGGAAATTTCAATTTATAAAAAATTTAGCATGGCCCAAAACTTAAAATGCAAATATCAGATGTCAAATCTTCTCATTCGCTTACGAGCTATATGAAAAATATAAAATTGCCACAAGAGTAAAATACCTTTTCCTACAACCACTATGTGGTCTCCCAGGTGCTGTGCCGTAGGATTCTAAAGTGCTTTGTAGTTAGGAAGTATGTGGTTCAATGCCACAAAATCTACATTCTTCTTCCTCCACTATTTTGAGCTTTTTCAGGTGACCGAAAATGTTACCTGAGGTGTCGATAGATAACAATTCAAAATTTCACTATTAACTATACATTTAACTGATATTTCTATATTCAATTTACATTTAAGTTATTTCTGTTCAAATTTTGAATAAAATACCTAATATCTTCTGTGAGTTCCTTGTGGCATTACTTATTCTTTTTTCTTATTCTTTTGGGAATCAAACCACAATAATAATAATAATACTGGAACGCTACCGAAACGTCGAAATAAAATATAAAAAACATTATTGTGGTTTGATTCCCAAAAGAATAAGAAAAAAAAAATACCTAATAAATTACTGTTTTTCTTTCATTAGTAAATATTGTTGTAGAAAAAATGTTGTGTAGAACTTGCGCTCGTGGGAAAAGTGACGATCCACGCACTTATTGTACAAACTACTATTATTCATGACAATAATATTGAAGTTGTTCGGAATGAAAATATATGTTGTTAAGTAGGTACTCGTATATGCATTTAGCATTTTGTAAAAAAAATGTGTGACTGATCTTTGAATAATGTTACAAAATATACTAGTATTTATTATCTTCTTTTTTATGTAGAAAGTGTTCCAAAAACATCCATTCCAATACCCTGTAATTTTATTTTATTTCTTTCAATCTATTATTACACATAGTATGACTAAATATTAACGTTTAATAGCATATCAATAAATAAAACACCAATATTTACTGGTACTAAATAATAGTTATTTATTGTTTTAGATACCTAGTGGTTTATCCAAGCAAGATAGCTTAAACCAGAGAGCGAAGTTGAATGGATTAATTTTCTCAAGTGGATAAAATGCAACTAAAACACGAATTCATCACATTTTATCCACAATCACAGTCGTTTAATAAAATCAGATTTGATTAAAAACTGATTTGACAATCCACTCTGACAGCGTTCTGAAACCGATGACAACTTCAAGTTTGTTATTAATGGAAATTAAGTGAAATATGAAAGCGAAACGCTTATTAATATAAATGTTAATGTTAATATTAATTATAAATAACTAAAATGCAATTGATTTAGGAATGTATTTTTTATTATTCTACTAGTGGATAAAGTGGTACTTTATATGCTTCATAAGTGCGGATAAAACTCAACTTACGAGTATAATGTGAGTGTGATTAATATATTATTATACACCGAGGTGGTGAAAACTATTATTATTGACCGAGCGGAATAAAGTGCGAGGTTTATAAATGTCTTCAACATCATGGTGTTTATACAATTTTTTCCACTACTAGCCAAAGACAAAAATTAAAAATTAATCACAAACCCACCACGAGAAGCGTTTACTTATAAAAGTACACTGTCAGTTTTCGATATATCATGAACACAGAATACACCAGCCAAACAAGAAACGAAAGCCGGCGTAAATCCTTTGATGTTTTGGGGGCAAAATTTCGTGACCTTCAAACTGACGTTGACAGATAACGGATCAAGTTACACTGAGAAAATTGTTCAAAAAATGTAAATTAAATGTTAACTACACGCAAAAAGTGAAACCAAAGAATCTCAAATAATATTTGTTTATTTTTATGACATGTTTCGACAAAGTTTTAATTGTTCAACTCAATTTATGAATTGTTTAAGTTAATTCAACAGATTCAAATGATTCTTATCTTCTATATTGTTATCGAAATTATTGTTAATAATGAAACGAGATGGTTGGTTTTTCAACACAGACTGACTTTATTTTACACAACAGTAAAAGTTACAACTACCAAGAAACACATGGCCCTCAAACTCTAAGGGACCTTTTCTTAAAACTACCTACACGCAGTGGCGTGCCAGCCTTTATATTTTGTGCTAACTAAATTACAACACTCCCACTGCACAAAATATTACTGTAAATTCATTAAACCTAATTTATTTACAAATCTATTATGTTTATCTGAACTAAGTCCTTTAGTTAAGATATCAGCAGGCATTTCAGCTGTCGGTAAATACTCTAATTTCACTAAATCATCAGCAATAACCTGTCTTATGAAATGATGTCGAATATCAATATGCTTCGACCTGTTATGAAACATCGGATTTACTGCCAGCTTTTGTGCACTCTGATTATAGTTATATAATCTAACCCATTTACTAACACCTGTAATCTCAGATATTAAATTTTTAAGTATATAGCTTCCTTTGAAGCTTCAGAGAGAGCCATATACTCAGCTTCGGTACTAGAGAGAGCAACAGTCCGCTGTTTTCTACTCTCCCAAGACACCGCAGATCCAGAAAGTTTAAAACAAAAACCCGTATATGACTTTCTGTCAAAAGAATTACTTCCCCAATCGGCATCTAAAAAACCTTCAAGATCCGCATCATCTTTAAGGAATTTCAAACCATGATTTTTTGTCTGTTTCAAATACCTTAATACACGTTTTGCCTGCTTCCAATGACTCTCGTTATAACAATTGTTAAATTAACTCAAATAACTAACTGAAAATGAAATGTCAGGCCTAGTTAATACAGAAAAATACATTAAACTACCTATAAGTTGCTGATAGGGCAACTCTTGTTTACAAGTATCTGTTTGTCTGACGAGATTAACATTTGTCTCCATGGGAGTAGCTACTTATACAATCTATCATATTAAATTTTCTTAATATCTGATCAATGTATTTTTCTTGATCTAAAGTTATAGATTTATTAATTTTATCAACTGTCACTCTCATACCAAGACAATTTTTAATCTGTCCCAAATCCTTAATTTTAAAAGCTTGCCCTAATTTAAATTTTAGATTTTTCTCTTCCCTTACATCATTCGAGAATATAAAAAAATCGTCAACATAAACCGTAACAATGGTTAATAAACTTTCATTCTGCTTTGTATACAAGCAAGGCTCAAATTTAGATTTATTATACCCCAAATTCACTAAGAAATTATCGACCCTTATATTCCATGCCCGTGATGACTGTTTAAGCCCATAAATTGCCCTCTTAAGTTTCAAAACTTTATTTTCGCACCCATCTGTTTTAAATCCCTCAGGCAAAGTCATATAAATATCCTCTTTTAGATGACCATTTAAAAAAGCCGTTGCTACATCTAAATGACATATGTTTAAATCTAGTTTAACAGATAAAGCCATTAATAATCGCAAAGTACAGTGACGTACAACAGGTGAAAAAGTTTCATTAAAGTCAATACCCTGTTTTTGAGTGAATCCTTTAGCAACTAACCGCGCTCGGTATCGCACCTTGGTTTCACTGTCACTTTTCCGCTTAAACACCCACTTACACTGCACTACCGTTTTACCGTCTGGAATATCGACTAATTCCCAGGCCTCATTTTCTTCGAAGGAGTGTAGTTCCTCTGCCATTGCTTCTTTCCAACTTTCTCCGTCTGGTCTTGACAGAGCCATTTCCACTGAAGTTGGTTCATTCTCCAGCTCTATAAACCTTGGACAAAAATAGGTCACACCATTCTCAATAACTCGAGGTTTCGGTGTTCTTTTAGACCTTCTTAGTGGCGGAGGATCATTGTTATCGCTGCCACCGATATCAGAATTCTGCCAAACATCTCCTGAGCTATCACTAGACACCTCTACTTCTGTTTCGACTGTCTCAGCTCTCTCGGTCTCATCAGTGTCTCCCACTGAATCTGCCACTTCTAGATTGTTTGACTGACTGTCCAAAAAATATCTACAATGTCATTAACATTTTCCATGACAGTAACATCTCTGCTGGTTGTGATATTGTTCTTCACTGGATCGAATACTCTATATCCTTTCGTAAATTCATCATAACCAACGAAAACACATTTAACTGACTTTTTATCCCATTTTAATCTCCTTTCTTTGGGAACATGGATCATGACAGGACTTCCAAAAAGTTTATCTGAAACCGTGAAAGGAATGCAGTCGAAAACATCCGACATTGCCACATTTAACTATGAAAAAACTGAAGTGCTTACTATGTAGTGTTAATAATTAGAAAAGTGTCTTTTTATTATCAACAATATTAAAAATATGATTAAACGTTAATTTTATAATGTACTTGTTTCCTTGGATTTATTCTATTAACATTATTTTTTCAATTTATGAATATTTGAAGATGAACACTTTTCCAAATATATTATGGGCTTTTTGAAGCTCTGGCAGCGTTGTACGAAAACCATAATGACCACACCCTCGAATTACATCATTGGTGATTTGTATCGACCAGCTGACTTCTTATTGGCAAGCGCGTGCGTGAGATCTTCCCTCTCACTTCGTCAATTGACTGATATTGATTTATCCAGTGGCGTTATACCTTTGTATTTTCAGTTTGACTTGGTAAAATAGGTACCGTACGCCATTTGTACGTTTGACAGATAGGCGCCATGTTTTTCCTCGCCTCTTACCGATCCCGTATAGCTTCAGATAAACTTGCCAAACTATACATCTGGTCTCCTGCCACTCCATAACTCGTATGGTGTCATCTGCAGTCCTGCTGCTAAGCTTCTATTACGCAAATAGACTGCTGTGTTTACTGCCTCAGCCCAAAATCGCCTCCATCGAACAATAAACATTTGGCTTTTTCAACAATTGTTCGATTAAACCTCTCGGAAACGCCATTTTGTTCCGGTGTGTATGCGTTTGTTTTCTGGTGAATGATACCACTGCTCCATTGTCAGATCTGAGCACCTTAATCTTCTCGTTCGTCTGGTTTTCTGCCATGCTCTTAAATTGTTTAAAACATCCAAATACCTCGTCTTTCGATTTAATAAAGTAGACAAATGCCATTCTACTAAAATAGTCTTCGAAGACTACAAAATATTTTGAACATCCCAAAGATCTCGTCTCCATTGGTCCACAAACATCAGTATGTACAAGTTCTAACAATTTCTTCGCTCTGGAACCCCCATGCTTGAAAGGTAGTCTAGTCTGCTTACCTTCACAGTAAACTTTGCAGTTTTTTAAACCTAAATGCACTTGTCCTTTAATGTAAAGCCCGTTCACCAAACCATTCTGCATTTTATTTAGATAATTACCATTTATGTGTCCAAATCTACGATGCCAAATTTCTCCTGAAATGGCTGTTTGTGTCAATAAACATTTTTCAGACTTAAAAATGTTCAATTTATACATCCCATTTTCCAAATCAGCTATGGCAACTGGTTTCTTCTGCTTATTAAAGACTGTACAACGATTAGCCTTAAAACTAAGAGAATTTCCATTTTAAGCTGACTTACTGACAATAAATTTGTCGTCAAACCAGGAACACATAAAACATCTTTTACAGGTATATCGTATTTACCTTTTCCCACTATAGTTGTGATCATCACTTCACCTGAACATTTTGCAGGAACCTTTGTCTGATTGGCAACAACTATTTCTGGAACTTTTGCAGGAATCTCATTCTTAATCCAATCCTGTCTAGCAGTAAGGTGAACACTAGCACCAGAGTCTATATACCAGTCCGATTTACTAAAGGTACCACTTAAAAATTCTGCACTAAACGCGTTAGTCTCTTCAACGGTGCCGGCGGCATTGGCGGTGGCGGCGTTGGGACATTTATTTTGATAATGCCCAAGCTGCTTGCACCGAAAACACCTTATTCTCTTTTTATCTCCTGGTTTCTGAGAATATTTTAGTTTAAAATTTGGCTTACTAGCTCCGAACGCACTTACACTATCACTATCACATATTGCACGTCCAGTAACTTTGTTTTAATTGAATCTGTTGTTACCTCAATACCAGAATGTTCAATTGCCATAATCATTGGTGAGAATTTATCTGGTAATCCAGCTAGTAACAACGAGCCAACCCATTGGTCATCTATTTTAAAACCTGTGCCACGCAATCTCTGACTTGTCTCCACGATTTCTTTGACATAACTTGCCATCGAATCACAATTTTCCAAACGTGTAGTAATCAAGTTTCTCAGCAAACCAATTCTACTGGCAAACCCTTTGTTGTCAAAGAGCGACTTTAATTTTTCCCATAACTCGACTGTCGTCTTCGCTTCCTTAATATGAACATAAAGGAATGCGTCAATGGTCAAAATTACCATTGCCTATGCTTTGGCGTCATCTGCGTCTACAACTTCTGATATACATTTGGATAATCCCTCCAAAACCAGGAAATTTTCGACAGCAAACGCCCAATCATCATAGTTTTCCCGTCCTTTTAACTTAGGAACATTTACTATGAAATTACCAGCCATTGTGTCATGTTTTTTTTTTCCCATTTTGGGAGCCGTTCAGATGCCGGGAGCACTGCAGCCTATTGGCTAATTGTACTCTGCTCCCATATTTAGTCCACCCATCCAGTTATCCCCGTACCTTCGAGTAGACGGTATAGGTCCATTGGATGTGTGCCATATACTTCAGGTGGCACATTGGCCTCTCCGAAGATTGCCCGTCTCCTCGAGTGCAGTGCCTCACAGTCAGACAAGATATGGGTCACGGTCTCGTTCTCCATGCCACATAGTCTGCAGCTGAGGTCCCCGTTATATAACCCTATTTTATGCAGGTGATCTTTTAACGGGGTATGACCCGTTAGATAACCTGTAATAATTCTTAGCATATTCTTGCTGATATTCAGTAGTTCTTTGGCCCGTTTTGCACATGTGTCACCTATGAAGGTTTTGCTGTGTACCTGTTTCGGAGTGTTCCTCCAATGAATTCTATGTTGGCTTTGTACCCATTTTTGTATTTGCGCTCGGACTACCTTTTTTGTGGTCCCAAGAGCTGGTTCTGGTCCAAATTATGCTGTTGCTGAACCTCTTTTTGCGAGTTCATCAGCTTGTTCATTTCCAGAAATACCATTATGTCCCGGCACCCACACCAATCTTACTTTAATGTGGTCTGCTAGTTCATTTAGTTCTTTCTGACATTCTTCTACTAGTCTGGATGTTACCTTGCGGCTATTTAAAGCCGCAAGGACTGCCTGGCTATCAGTTAGTATGTTTATCCTATGAGTGTCAGTCCTATATTTGTTAATTCTGACACATTCTAGGATGGCATAGATCTCTGCCTGAAATACAGAGGTATGTTTGCCTAGTGAGAAAGAGCCTTTTGTGTTTCTCTTTTCACTGTACACTCCTGCTCCTGTTCCTTCCCCTGTCTGTGATTCGTCTGTGTACCAGGTCTCTCCTCGGGGAAATTTCAGTCTGCTTTGTCTTGCCAGTCCTTTCTGTGAGGTATTTCCACCTCATATTTAGGGCTTGGGAGAAGTTTAGTGGCCATATAGTCTGTTTTCATATCTAAAATGGCTTCACTTATGATGTCTTTAACAGATGTGTGTCCTGATCTAACTATTTTGTTGCTCAGATTATCTTGCTGCCTAAATAGTCCCATCCTTGCTTCCCCCATTATCACGAGGTGTAGTGGAGGAAGGTCGAATAAGGCTTCTAGTGCTGCCGTTGGCGTGCTTCTCATGCATCCTGCAATGCTGAGACATGCAAGTCTTTGCACCTTGCCTAGTCTCGTCATTGCATTCTTTTGTGTCGTCTTTGTCCACCAGACCAAAGACGCATATGTTATTATGGGTTTAACCACTACACTGTATATCCAGTGCATCATTCGCGGACTCAACCCCCATGTTTTCCCACAAGTTCGTTTTGCCATCATTAGTGTGGTTTCCGATCTTGCTGCAACTTTTTCCATTTGTTTGGACCATGTTAATCTCGAGCCAATAATCACCCCGAGATATTTAACATCCATATCCATTGGAATTTACGTACCTTGAAGGTATAGTGGTCCCAAACCTGCCAAGTCCCTTCTCTTGGTGTAGGGTACTACGTTTGATTTGGTGGGACTTATATTCAAACCCACCTCTGTCGTCCATTTCGTTACTATGTTCAGAGCCTGTTGCATGCGCTCTCTGACCGTAGTACTGAATTTGCCTTGTGATATGATGACTAGATCGTCCGCATATCCTAAGACAGTATGGTGTTCCTTTTTGAGTCTCCTTATCAGTCCGTCCATTACAAGGTTCCATATTAGAGGAGACAGTACTCCTCCTTGAGGACATCCCCTTGAAACTCGGGCTGACAATGTTGTGCCCATCAAGGTTGAGAATATCGTTCGGTCTTTCAGCATGCAGTCTATCCATCTGCAGCTTGTTTCGTCAATTTGCTTTTGACGAATTGCCCTAGTGATTACTTTGTGGGAGGTGTTGTCAAAGGCACCCTCTATATCAAGGAAGGCTGCTAATAATACTTCCTTATTTTCGAGAGCGTACTCTATTCCTTGTACTAGGTGATGGAGTGCTGTCTCTGTGGATACTCCTGGTCTGTATGCATATTGATCCAGGTCGATCGGTCTTTCTACCAACGATCCTCCTCTAATGTGCATGTCCACCAGTTTTTCCAATGTCTTCAGTACAAATGACATCAGACTTATGGGTCTCAGGGATTTCGCTTTATTGTCACCTGTTTTACCAGGTTTAGGAATAAAGACCACCCTAACATTTCTCCAGACCTTTGGTATGTACCCTAGTCCCATACTCGCTCTAAGGATCGTACACAGTCTGCTGAGTATAATGCCGTCTGCCTTTTGCAGCATAATTGGATAGATCCCGTCCGGTCCCGGTGATTTATATGGCTCAAATGAGTTAATTGCCCATTTTATTTTGCTTCGATTAACCACTTCCCTAGATACTTTCCAACTTTCCTCGTTACTCCGATTTGGAGTCCTCGAGACCATTTGTTGTTCTGTATCTAATGGTTCATCACTTATTTTGCATTCTGGAAAATGTACTTCGAGAAGTTCTATCAGAGTTTCCTTCCCGCTTTGTGTATATCTTCCATCTCTTGTCTCTAATGAGTTAATTGTCCTTCGAGGATCTTTGGAGAGTATCTTTTGGAGTCTAGGACATTCAGAAGTCTGTTCTACCTCTTCACAGTGTTTCCTCCATGAGTCTCTTTTAGCGATTCTCAGAGCCTTGTTGTATGACGTCAGAGTTTTCCTATATACGGTCCACTCTCCGTCTTTACTTGCCCTATTGAAGAGCTTTCGTACTTCCGCCCTTGAAACTTCAAGGTCGTTATTCCACCAGGGCACATTCCTGTTGGTTCTCCTTGTAGTTTCGGGGCAGTTGCGATTGAAGGTAGACACGATAGCTTCTTGGAATTGTTCCGCAGCTAGGTCTAGATCCACGCTATTTCTTACCGTCTCTTTCACCCTTTGGATTTCAAGGCCTAGGTCCGCCTGATAGGCCTCCCAGTTAGCTTTCCTTGGGTTCCGGTAAGTTTCAGTTTCAGTGCTAAAACCTGTTAATGTGTAGCTTATGTGTCTGTGGTCCGAACAACTCACATCATCAGTCACATGCCATTTTTTAACAAAACTAGCTATAAAAGTAGTTGCAATTGTTATATCTAGAACCTCCTTTCTATTTATTGTTACAAAGGTAGGTTTGTTTCCCACATTTAATATGTCCAGATTATTTTCCATAATAAATTGTAGTAAAGACTCACCTCTTTGGTTGATGTTTGTGCTTCCCCAGGTTGTGTGATGTGCATTCACATCTCCCCCAATGATCAGATGCGTTCCTTTGCCCCGACATCCTCTCACTAGTTCCTCCACTTCCTTGGATGGTAGTTTTTCAGAAGCATCTCCTGGTAGGTAGACCGATCCGAGAATAATCTCCCTCGGTCCCCCATCAGAGATGAATCTTACTTTGACCGTGGTCAGGTCCCTGAAATAGAAATGATTTAAAGGCAGTATCTTTATATTATTTCTTACTATTATACAAGTTCTAGGTACTTGGGAGGACCTATCGTAAATCAATTCCCCTCCTATCCCTGATAAACCCATAATTTTTCCCTTGTTCACCCAAGGTTCTTGTATGAGGGCCACATCGAATCCCCCCATTACTTTCGTAAGGACTGCAGATGCAGCCTTACTGTGCTGGAGGTTCGCTTGTATTACTCGTACCCCCGCCATCTGGTCCTCTTAAAACTCGGAAGACCACCCTTCCGAGACCGTAATATGCTCGGAAGCCCATCGTCTCCAGAGTCTTAAAAGAAGCCTCATCAATGGAGAAGGTCAGCGTTTGCCCCTTTCCATCGTCTTTTCTTCCTTTGAGGGTCCATTCCCCCGTTTTGAGGCTAGCATTTTGACTAGCCAGACGGTCCTTTAGAATGGACTCTTCCCTTATGGCACCTGGAACGTGCACGAGGACCAGGGGCCTTCTGGGGAGGTCTCCTGATCCAACAACTGTCAGATCAGCACCTTCCCAGAGCTCGCCCAGGCCTTCCACCGCGTTCCTGAGCCATTCCTTCGTGTATTCATTCCCACAGGTCATCCAGAGGACCCCTGAATGGAATGAAGTACGTTGTGTTATGTTACACTAAACACTACGAAATCAACCGAACTTTTCGCCACTTTTCTAGGAAACCCAATGTGCTGGGCCCATAACCTGTTAAAAATGAAACGAGCTGGTTGGTTTTTCAACACAGACTGACTTTATTTTACACAACAGTAAAAGTTACAACTACCAAAAAACACATGGCCCTCAAACTCTAAGGGACCTTTTCTTAAAACTACCTACACGCAGTGGCGTGCCAGCCTAACTAACTAAATTACAACAATTATATAGGGTGTTTCTTAAGTAATCTAAAATATTATATGGGGCGCTTCGTTA
>CAJUYI010000343.1:70953-90454 GCA_910591695.1 Galerucella pusilla
TAACGAAGCGCCCCATATAATATTTTAGATTACTTAAGAAACACCCTGTATATGTAAGTAAGTTTTTATGGAGGATATGTAGGATAAGGTGAGTCTAAAAACCAATACAATAATAATAGATTATATATTTATAATATCAGTTTACAATAGGAAGAATTTCAGTAAATCATGATAAAAAATTACAATAAGTATGGTGCTTGAATATAAAATTTTTATTATTTATATATTTAAAAGTAACACTTCACTAGATTCTGAATTAAATTTTACACCCAGAGAAAATATACTGATATCTGTGACAACGAAGTTATAAAAAAGAAGCGACAGTAAACTTTTCTCCATAGATATCGAAGTTTTGTTGTGTTTTTCAATTATTTATCCATCACTTGAATGACAGCCACGAATTGCACAAGTTTTTGGCACCATAACTAATAGAGACTTTTAGCTTGTCTTGAATTTCTCACGTATCCGTATACGTAACAAACTGCGCATGTGTAGACCCGTTACGTCTCAGTCGATACGATGCGTTGAACGTATTGTTACGTACCCTACTCCGTATACTTAAACGTATCCGTATCCCGACCAAAGTCAGTATGCCGTGCTATTTGTGCTATATTACATCATCTTCCTTGTCTAGCAGCAATGGATTCTTTAATATCGCCCCCATTCTACGTTTTACAGAAATATAAAAAGGTAAAATAAAAAAAAACTTTGAGGTTATACAATTAGAAACAGAACGAAGCGATACGTTTTCTGCTGAAAAGGCTTTCTTGACAATTTCTTTACGTCAACGTAACTCCAATACGGATACGGATACGTGTAAAAACTTATGACCAGCTGAAAGTATCTAATAAATGTAATTTTGTAAACAAATTTTATCGTTCACAACACACAAAAATATGTAAATAATCAAAAAGGTTACAACAAAGAACATTATTTGGTAAACAATAAAATCACATGTCATTGACAGATAACTGGCTTAAAATGGCGACTGTCAGACATGCGCACTCAGAAAATGAATTGTAAAATAGCACAAGCTTCGCTTCTTCTTGTGATGGTGTATTCTGTGTTATGAATGTACTTTTTTAATACAATTAATTTTATCTTGATAGGTAATTTCAAGTAGCAGTTATGTTAAAGACAAAATTCTGTTGCACAAGTTTTTGTTGAACTACTATCTCTGGATTCTCAAAATATTTGAATTTGTTCATTATTGACCTAGGTTAATAATAGAAAATTATTAACCACTAATAGAGAAATTCAACTTCTGAGTTGCTAGAAGAAGCGATAATTGTCAACTTCACAGCTAGTAGTAGAAAATAGTATATTATGCAACGATCATGTATTAACCATTACATGAGTGTTTCATACGCTATTCTTATTACACTCAATAGAAAATAAAAAACTATAAATATTTTTTCTACTCCTATACTAGTTGTTATGCCAATTTTCAGTTTCATAATGATACTCATTATAACACTGGTTTTTATTATAAAACTGAAAAATTGACCAATAGAAATCTAGTTTTTCAAATACCCAAGTAGGCAGACCCAATATTTTCTGTAGAACATTTGACGGTTTGACAGTGTTTTACGACAGTTTAATCTTTTGCTTCAGTGTTTAAAAGAAATGTCGAGCACCAGACCAAAAATACTTAATTACCAAGTGTAATAAAAACCTTTTACAGAATTAGGCTTTAATTCACATAACTTGACAGACAGATAAGATATTGACAGTTTAAAAATATACAACAGAATTGACAAACATTAATAACAATTAACAAAACCATACACTATGTATGATTAATAAACTAATTAGTATATCACCAAGGTAAATACATATTAAAACTTATCAATTTTTGTTTACAATAATTTATTAATAATTTTGTATAACAGTAACATACCTATTAGTCTGAGAGCTAGTAACACGTGTTTCATGAAGTATTTGATGCACCTTGAAATTTTGTGACATAGTATCGAATGGATAGCTGAGCAGGTAAGCAAGTGTTGGCAAGCCCTATCTGGGGACACCAGGTACTGCGCATAGGAGAAAGGTATAAAAAAATTTGGCCCAAAAAAAGTGTTTGATTCAGAGGCCAACAAACAGAAATCTAAATTTCAAACCATATAAAATATATAATTAAAAAGGCAGACACTTTTGAGGGGGTTAACATATAATAAAAACACCCTCAAGTTGTTTTTTTTTTATACAAAATGAAGTGTTTGATTCACGCTGCCATTTTAACAGCGTCTTAATTTCATATAATAAAAATTTATTACAAAAAGGCAGACACTTCTGTTGGGGTTTAATTATCGAAAAACATGAAAATAAATATTAATTTTAATAGAAAGAGATAGGTAGCGCATAGTCGTGGATGTAAGCGGAGCACGTGTTTTTGTGATTTCTTTCAATGCGTGTATAAATTTGTTAAATCATTATTAAAAACAAAATATATGAATTGAATATTTGTTAATATATGATGAATTCTGAAGTTAACTATTTTTTTTATAAAAATGGAAGTGGAATGTGAGGAAGGTGAGTCTGTGTCATGTGTTATATGCAATAATGAAGGTTTGTATTGTTTGTTTACTTTGTTTTGTCACATGCTTTGTCATAGTATTAATTATGTTTGCCTTTTGTTTTCAGATGAACGGATTTATGACGAACCAGAAATGTTCTCAAGTGATGATTCTGCAGATGAAGAATCAGAGGACAGTGATTAAGAAGGCGATAATTAAAAATACACTTTAATTGTTAATTAACTATCTAACTATTTATGCGTATTTTTTTTATTATTTATAAATGTTATAAACGAATAAAATTTCTCTTTAATACAAATCACAGGATTTTTTATTTATTTCATTATTATTATTATCATTCCAAGTATGCACTTGCTCAGCACTTGCTGGTAATGTTCACCTATCCCGAGAGTGTGTAAACGCAAATGGGATTAGGCTCGGAAGTCACATATTTGGAAATTTACGGACAGTGTGACAGGTATTTAGAATGGCAGCCCTCTGTAGATCGATGTATGTATTTTTGTGAAGACCTAGTTTGGTAAGGCTGTCCTGTAGAGTTTTGGGAATCAGTCCCGTAGATGAAACGATGATCGGTACCCCCTCTATTTTCTCTGCATGCCATATCTGTCTTACCTCAATTGCAAGATTTGTCCAGAATATTGTTATTATTGGATACAGCAACATCCACCAGATAAACCGAGTTAGCTTTTTTATCCACAACTACAATATCAGGCCGGGTATTCGTCACCCGTCTATCGGTGATAATTGACCTATCGTATAATAGTAGTCTAAAATCAGAATTCTCTAGCACCGAATTCGGATGGTACTTGTAATATGGGGTGTAGGTGTTAACTAATCCAAATTTGTCGGCCAACTTCTGTTGGATGATGTTGCAAAGTTGATTGTGCCTGCGTAGGTAATCAATGTTAGCTAAGGCTGAACATCCTGACGTTATGTGTTGTATCGTCTCTGTTGTTTGTTGGCACCTTCTGCACTTGTCCGTTGCGATGTTTGGATCTTTTATGACAAATTTCTTGTAATTGTTTGTATTAATTACTCGGTCTTGAATTGCCATCATAAATCCTTCTGTTTCTGGAAATAATGTTCCATCAGATAGTCGTGATGATGTCGACCATGAAGCGCTCTGAGCCCACTCCACCTGTTTGTCAAAATCTGTAACGATTTCAAGTCTCATATCAGGGATTACAAGATTTAAGGGGGAATCGTTTTTATCTGCTTTTGCGACCATCTCTTGCAATTCAGATGTTTCAGCCTTGGCAATGAAGAATTCTTGGAGTCTAGATATTTGTTTGTTATGTAAATTAACTATGTCCACCAGACCTCTCCCTCCCTCTCTTCATGGTAGTGTTGTCCTGATAACTGATGATGTCGGATGGTGACATTTGTGTTTGGTCATCATGGTACGGGTTGTTCTTTGAATATCCTCCAGCTCTGTATTTGTCTACTTCAGAATTCCAAATGTGTATGTCAGGATCGGTATGGCGTAGGTGTTAATTGCTTTTGCTAGATTTCCTGCGTTCAACTGGGATTTCAATAAAGTAGTTACCCTTTGAGTGAACTGGCTCCTAATTTTGATTTTTGCTTGCTTTTGGTCTAATAGCTTAGCTTGCTGAAATCCTAGGTAATTGTAGGTCTCGTCATTTTGCATGGCAGTTATAATATTCCCATTGGGTAGTAACACATCTCCGTTAACGATTTGACCCTTCTCGATATTTAAGGTTTTGCACTTGTCTAATCCAAAATTAAATTTAAAAATGTATAGCTAGTACAGCTGTACAAGAACACGTGACCAACAGCCAATGAGAGCGCAGAGAAAATTAAATTAAAATTAAAATTAGTTCGTTCTTAAATATTAGACAGATATATGTAAAGACACTTTTAATGAATTGGTATATGAAAAAAATTAACACTAATACATTACCTCATAATTATTTCACAAGAAATTTTAGCAACGATAATGCATATTCTTTTAGTACAAAGTCCAGATTGGGGGGGAGATACTTTTTACATTACATTCATATATTTATAAATTTTATCGATAATAATATTAGAAATTTAGAACGTGTTAATGTTTTTAAGAAGCATTCTGTTGAATGGATTAAACTTAACTATGACCAAATTAATAACATATTTTCTCATTAAACTGGTAAAAACTTATTATCACCTTGCATTGCTTTGTTTTTGGACCGGTGCTGTTAGGTGGAATCATAGATTCATAAATTTATGAAAATTTCTAAAATATTAAGAAAGTTTAATGCATTTTTTGGTTTTGTTTTATAATAGTATAGCATTATATATTACATATGTAAACATTTTGTTATCTTTTGAGCCACACACAAGAATTTTCTTCGGTGGCAATAGAAATTGTATTTTTTGTATGTATATTTTGGTACTTAATAAAAAAAAATTAATTAAAATTAATTAATAAGAAAGACCGTAGCTAGGCCGGTAATCGGTGCTCTCGCTCACATCCACGACTATGCGCTGCCTATCTCTTTCTATTAAAATTAATATTTATTTCCATGTTTTTCGATAATTAAACCCCAACAGAAGTGTCTGCCTTTTTGTAATTAATTTTTATTATATGAAATTAAGACGCTGTTAAAATGGCAGCGTGAATCAAACACTTCATTTTGTATTAAAAAAAAAAACAACTTGAGGGTGTTTTTATTATATGTTAACCCTCTCAAAAGTGTCTGCCTTTTTAATTATATATTTTATATGCTTTGAAATTTAGATTTCTGTTTGTTGGCCTCTGAATCAAACACTTTTTTTGGGCTAAATTTTTTTATACCTTTCTCCTATGCGCAGTACCTGGTGTCCCCAGGTAGGCCTTGCCAACACTTGCTTACCTGCTCAGCTATCCATTCGATACTCTATCACAAAATTTCAAGGTGCATCAAACACTTCATGAAACACGTGTTACTAGCTCTTGGACTATATATAAACTTTATGCTAATAGTTCAACAATGTGGTCCCGTAGCGCAGTTAGGAAAGGCGCCGCATGGAGTTGTTTTCGATCTGTACGTGCCGGGTTCGAATCCCGGGCTGTAAATTTTTTTAAATCAAATTTCCTATCTTTTGCCATCTGCTGTAAATTTTGGCGAGTGTTCTAATATGAACTGTATAGCTTGCCTCTATCCTGGTGAGTTCCTCCACCATTTCACATATTTGTGGGCGACCCACTTCTTTGTTTTTATTCTTTATGGTTTTTGCAACGCCGCAGAAGGGTTCCGGCTCAACAAATGGCATTGATGAGCCTTGTTTGGTCATTTCATCCGCTTTTTCGTCGCCCTTATGACCCTCGTGCCCCGGTACCCAGGCTACCGTAACATTGCTACGCTCATCCAGTTGCGTAGGGCCCGCACACAATCCCATACTAGCTTAGAATTGACCTCTACGGAGTTGAGTGCCTTTAGCACTGCTTGGCTGTCTGTGAAGACAACAACGAAGACAACGATATGTTCTCTTCTGCCTTTCAATTTCTTCTACACAGTGGTAAATCGCCGTCATTTCCGCCTGGAAAATTGTAACATTCCTTGATAGGCTTAACCAGGCTTTGTCACCGAGATGTACAACCACGTTTCTCATATTCCAAATGCTGGTTCAGGTTTAGTTTCAAATCTAAGGTTTGATAAGGTGTCTGCCGTTTCATTGCCCACAATACCCTTGTACCTCGGGATCCACTTAAGTGTCACTCTATTGTGGTTTACTAAGGGACATTTAAGTGCTGCCTAACTATCTTAGAGTATAAGATTCTTTTGGCAACTATACTCCCAATCGATGTTAATTTGAAAGCACATGTTGATAGCGTATACCATCGCCTGGAATATGGATGCAAATTGTATCCGGCGATGCGTGGAAATTTCAAGTGGGCTTAGCACCGCGGACTCCGCCAGTGTACCACACCAAACATCCTTTCTGACTGCATATGCTTCCAAAACATCTCAGTTTAGCGGGATACTGTATGGTTGGGTGTCGTAGTGAGTCTGCCTTTTCATTGTCTTTGTGACCTGAATGGTCTGGTACCCAGGCAAAATGTGAGTTCATAGACAAACTACCCTTACCTACAAGAGCTTACAATGTATTTGGTAACAGTAGATTTCCGGTTTCAAAAATTTCAATGTTGGTGCCTTTTATAATAATCAGCTTGTATTGGATCAGGTATATCGATTTTAATTCCAATTTGGATCCTCACAAATGAAATTATTCTCCTTATTAATAAAAACATTATTTGTATTGTAAGTTTATGCAGCCAGCCGTGCGTGACGAGTAGTAAATGGACTAGACCAATATCCCATTCATGAATCATTCTATCGTCTTGTATTCCCACAATGTGCACAATCATCCTTTTGCGTAAGAACCGGTATAGTCTATTAAAAATCGTATGAGATTATCTTATCGGAAAGTGTTCGACGGTGCACTCCATTGCCGGTCACTAAACTTAAACATTGTGAAAGTAAATCTCGAAACCCCACGAGCAACAAGACATGCTAAGCATATTTATTTTACATTTCCTCCGAGCTGACCTCTTAAATAACTGGTATTTGTTTGTGCGAATCGCCAATAAAATTAATATTGATGTAAATGGCTGCAATTGGAAAATTCAGAGCTCAGAAAATATACGCCGTTTCGGAAGGTGATCATCTCAACACTTACATCTTTCAAAAAATTACACATTAAGCTTCAAATTATTCACTGTTAAATACATCTTCGATTGAGAAACAATTCAAAAAGATCTTAATGACTTCGTTCAATGATGTAACTGTAACCAGGTGCGCGTTAAGGATTTCAATATATTCATTCCACACGCAAATTTAGAACATATATTTTAATTACTCATTATATGGTTATTCAAACAAAGTGGAATCAATATTTCAAGGTTAGAGCCTTACAAAAATTGCTCCGACTCTACTGGACCGATTTAGTTGAAATTTGTGGTACAAATATGGATGTTGGTACGTGATGAATGAATTTTTAAAAACGAATATAGCTTTTTTGTAGAAAATGTATGAACTAATTTTTTAAAAGCAACCCTCTTTCATAAGAATGAAATGGGTATCCGATTCTGAAGAGAAATATAAACCGCATAATAAAAAAAAAGGGATGTGAGTAAAGTAAATATACGGTATCCGCCAAAATAAACAGTACCGAAACAGAGAGTGCTGTGGAGTTGTTTATGTAATATGGATTTGTCATATTTGACTTAATTGTCATTAGTTGATATATTAATAGTACGCTGCAGTTAAATTTGATTTAAAAATGGTTCTAACAACGGAAGAAAAAGTTTTTTTGGTAGAGCATTATTTTCGTTCATACGGAAAAGGTCGTAATGATGTTCCAAGCTTAGAACAGGTGTCAATAAAATATCAACAAAAATTTAATAAAGCAGCTCCTAGTAAAAGTGTGATGTTAGCTGTTGTTGAAAAATTTCGTCGCACTGGTAGTATATTGTGTCAACGTAAAGGTTCTTCAGGTCGTCGAAAAACAGTATGCACTAACGAAAATGAAGGACGTGTTTTTAACCAAGTTGTGCAATCACCTCAAAGAAGTCTTATAAGTACTGCATGTAAACTCAACATTAGTGAAACGTCTTTACGTCGCATGTTCAAATCAATTGGTGGTTATCCATACCGTATTCAAGTTGGACAACGACTAAATGCTGCGGACAAACGTGCAAGAGAAATTTACTGTGGTCGCATGTTGAGTTTAATTTACGAAGATCCCGTAATTTTTGAAAAAATATGGTTTTCAGACGAGAGTCACGTTCATATTAGCGGCTATATTAATCGACAAACAACCAGATTCCTTGGATTTGAACGTCCTGATGTCATTGTAGAGAAACCACTCCACAGTCTTTGAGTTACCGTTTGGTGCGCGGTATCTGGTCATGGAATGATTGGTCCTTATTTCGTTGAAGATGATAATCAGAATCCACTTACTGTCAACCAAGAGCGTTATAGAGAGAAAATTATTATACCTTTTGTGAGAGATCTAAATAACTTTTGCCGTGCACGAAATCTACAGTTTCGCACACAATGGTTCCAACAAGATGGTGCAACGAGCCATACAGCTGTGCGCACCTTAGACTTACTCCGTCAGCATTTCGATAATAGAATAATTTCTCGGGGAACAGACTTCGAATATCCTTCTCATTCACCTGATCTGACGCCACCTGACGCCACCTGACGCATACATTTGGGGCATAATGAAGGACAAAATATTTCACTCGGAAAATCCGCCGGCGAATATTGCCGAACTACGGGAAAGAATACAAAATATTTTTCGGCAGTTACATCAACCACTTTTTATAAATATGTTTATTGACTTACAAAATCGATATGAAGCTTGTTTGCGTCGAAATGGTGAACATTTTGAACACTTACATTACAGAAATTAAAAATTAATTTTTATTTTTATTTTATTTTCAGTACTGTTTATTTTGGCGGATACTGTACTTACATCTCGTTAAGTATATAAGATTTTTTCTCTTTCCCGCAGAATTTAATCTTGGTTTTTTATTAATTTAATCAATTATTTTAATTATTGATTAGATTATGGGCAGCTGTGACCGGTTGGAGTTCATATGTTTTAGCTCTCAAGCAACATAACGGATGAAAATCTGCAGCTATTGCGGAAAGTTATGTAGCGGAGAGCGCCGTCAACAAAAAAATGAAATTGCAAATAAAATTTCATACAATATGACGAAGCCCGAAGTTTCCTGTAGTACCTACTTTAAGAGTAACAGAAAACTTGGTTGAGATGGAGAAATTATGGAGTCAGACGTCACTTGATTATGGTGATAGTGAAAAAAATTGGAAAGTTCTCTTTTATAAAAAACTTCGGTCCTTATCACAAAATTCAAATTGTGTTATTTTTTTGTAGTAATTTTAACGTTTTAAAAACATTCATTTAGTCTCCAGATTTGAGTAAATGATAATTAACGTGAAGTGTGTGAAGACATAACAACTAAGTAGCATTGTTTGTTTGTTTTTTTTTCTATAAATTACTTTCAAATTCTTATTAGAAATTGGCAAATGTGCTAAAAATTTCGTTCATTTACATACTGCATTCTTACTTGAACAGTGGCGGATTTGCAGTCCTAGCCGCTCTAGGCCCCAGGCCATGTGCCGCCCTTTTCTCAGCACCGATCATTAGAGACTAGATACATAATTCATGAATTTACTTTATTGCCACTTTTATTTGATTCAGAAAATTGTTAACTAAAAGCTAGCTTATAATATTTTCCGAGGCCAGGGATGATTGGAAATTTGAATAAAACATTTAAAATGGTTTTAGGTTTCCTTTTTAATAAAATAAAGGTTTTACAATGTGTTACAAAACTCGTCGTCTGCACTTAAGCGCAGCAAAATTATTAATTAAATCTTCGCAATCCAATTTCCTTAAAAAATCAGCTTCTATGTTAAGCAAAGCAAGATCGTTTATCCTCTGCTCCGTCATTGTAGTGCGTAAATAGTTTTTAACTCTGCGCAAACAAGAAAACGATCTTTCTCCTGTACAGTTACTGGCGGGTGTACACACACACATACGAAGACCAATATCCACGTTTGGATAAATGGTTTGAAGACCTTCGGTTCGTAACCATTTCAACAAACTGACTGCACTCTTTTGCTCCTCATTTTTTATGCTGCAGTGGGAACGAAAATGAAGACATTCTTCTGTAAAATTGTCTTCTAAGTCAGTAGAATAAATCATTTGCAATGCTTTGGCCTTATCTTCGACTTCTGAGATGCTTAGATTCTTCAGGTTGGTAATAAAGTGGAATTTATTGTAGAGTAATTTATAAGCATCCCGGCGTCTTTTCAGTTCTTCTGACAATGTATCAATTACTACCAAAAAAGTATGTATTCTAAAATTTTCACGGCCACTTTGTTGCATCTCTTCACCTGTATTAGTCTCGCCAGGAAGCAGCTTACGCTTTCGATTGCGTCGAAAATCTTTTTCATATTTCTGTACGAAGGACAGTTTATTCGCTTTTTTTTCGAATTCATCGAAATTCTCTCTTGTTTCGCCAACAAAATGTATTAAAGCCTCGTACAGTTCTATAACAATAGTAATGTCAATTTCCACACTCTGAAGTTTTTTACTTGTGGCGTTAATGCGATCTAGTAAACATCCCCAAAAAACAGCCATGAGAGCCGTTTCAAAACGTTCCAGTTTCAAACGAATACCTCTTGCTTCGCATATAACGGTTCTCTTCTGTTGTGTGTCATTTTCGATGGTGACTAGCGCTTTATGGATTTCATTCCAGGATTCGCATAAACTTTTGCATGCGTCTGCACGAGCTGACCAACGAGTCGTTGATAGACTTTTGACGGTGAAATGGGTTTGAAGGAGTTCCCAACGCTGAGTTGACGCTGCAAAGAAATTGTATAACTCTTGGAGTAGAAAAAAGAACGAACAAGCCTCTTGGCTGCTTTCAGCAGCACATTCACCTACTAAATTAAGCGAGTGTGCTGAACAGGGAACATAGTCGGCAAGGGGTGAAATTTCCTTTATTTTAGCTTGCAGGCCGTTGTATATGCCTGACATGTTAGCTGCATTGGCATATGATTGCCCGCGGCAGTTTGAAATGTCAATTCCCAATTCAGTTAAAGTTGAGGTAACAGCATCTGCCATTTGTTGTGATTTGTGGCCTGTGTTTGGAATAAACTTGAGGAACCGTTCTACAGGTGACCCATTAGGCAGGACATATCTGATAACATAAGTGAGCTGGTCTACGTGAGATATATCCGGTGTCGAGTCAATAATCAGAGAAAAATATTTTGCGGTTAATATTTCCATAACAATTGTTTCCAAAACTTTGTTTCCCATAAGTCGAATGAATTCTTCGCATGTTGTTGAAGAAAGATAACTCGTAAATCCTGAGCCTGGATTTCCATAACGTGTAATGTGTTTGGCTAAGAACGGATCGAACTCAGCGATAAGCTCTAAGGACATCAAATAATTTCCATTGTGGATTGATCCAAATTTTTCTTCGTGTCCTCTGAAAGGCAAACCACGTGACGCAAGCGCTTTTACGCATGCAACTACTCTTTTCAGAATGTTTCTCCAGTAATTTATTTCTTCATCTAATTGCATTGTTAATGCGCGGTCAATGCGACCTAGCACGTTGCTTCGTTCTTTCATATGCAGAACAGATAATTTGTGAGTAGGCGAATTCTCATGAGTTAACACTCGATGATATGAATTTTTCCAGTCATTGAAACCTTCTTTTTTGTCGAACTGACTCTCCCCGCTATTAAAAAGCAGACAAGGACCACAAAAAACACATCCAGTACTTTTGGAATAAATTAGCCACTTTCGCGGAACTTTTTCACCGTTCAGAAGCTGACGTTCGAATAAATGTCTCGACAACTGTCGCGCTTTATCTTTGTAAATGCGCTCACTTTTAGGAAAATCATTTTGGATGTTTTGATTGGCTCCGTTCTTACAAATGTGATCACGCGTGAACTCGTCGATTGTCCATTTAGCTGGATCGTCGCTGATTTCGTAGAGCTCCTGGTCCGTAGGATTGGGCTGCACTCCTACTCCTGCCACTCCTGGTACTAGAGGGACATCTTCGGCTTGTTCTTTCGATATGCTTGCCACATCGATCAAAGTATTTTCACTTGAAGACACTGCAGAATCATCAGTTGACGGAGCGCCACTACTACTTGGAACATCAAGTTTTCCAAAGAAATCGTCTAATTTCCGTGTTTTTTTAATCGTATCTTTTTGTTTATCATCTTTTTCTTTAGCTCTCTTGCGATACTCTGCCCCACTTAACCTTACCCTTTTCTTTCCGTCCATATTCAACTTAAGCAGTATCGCACTCAATCGCTCACTAAACTGAACTGTCCCACCGTCCAAACCCGTAGCTTATATATACCGGTGCAACGTTATACTAGAATAGTCGGGCAGTTTCCAGAACGCGCGCGTGTATGCATGCCGCGCGCTGTCTTGCTCACTCTCTCGTCGCGCGTATTTCCGTCGCGCTTGCACCGTTTCTAGATCCTTCCTGCGGGGCGGCGCGCGCACGCATTCGAGCGTCGTGTAGAGCTTTCTAGAATGTTCGCGCGACACCGCTGAGTTGTTTTTGTAATAACAATAGGATAGGTATTCTTCCTAGATCACTAATATTAAACTAAACGTACGAACTATTTTTTAAGCACGATGTACGAAAGTATTTATACTTTAATACTCAAAAATAGTGATTTAGGAAGATTATAATCATACGTACGGTACGCGAGCCTCTAAAATATTTTGAGATACTTTGCATTTGAGTTATTTCTTGTTATCATCACTGAGTTTTTTTGGCACGATTGCCGCCCTTCGTATCTGGCCGCCCTAGGCCCGGGCCTACTGGGCCTTATGGCAAATCCGCCACTGTACTTGAAGCACTTAAAAAGACGTAATTTTATTTAGCAAATAAATTAACTATTTACATATTGCCCAATGTAAAATGTTATAGAAAAACTATAAATATATTTTTTACTTCATCGATAGATGGAATATAACGACAGGGTGGCCAAAGGAAAACGATAATATGTCTCCCGGTTTGTCCGGTTAATAGGGTACAAGCTTAAGTTTTGCTATTGGTGGGAATTGACGCTTTATCAGGTCTCCTAACACCTTGCATGCCTATTTTTTCAAAAAAATATAAACTTCACTTTTAAAGCGACTTTAAAAATCATAAAATTTGAAAGTTCGCAAAAACGCGCTTCACGTCATAAAGATGGCTGCCCCATGGAGTGACGTCATTGGTTAACTTTCTTATTCGTGTATCACGCTATAAGTTCTTGTGACCTAATTTGTTTCTGAAAGCTTTAAAAATGGATAAAGCCGAAAAAAAACTTTGTATTCCAAGTATTGCATTGTTCCAGACTGTAAATCAACGTCTACTAAAACTCCAGACAAAATATTTGTTACTTTACCTGGTGGCGCAAGCAAAAATACACTTAAGAGAAGGGCATTATGGTTGCAAGCTATGCAAGCTATGCGAAGCAAACACGATATTTCGCCAAATACTACTGCTTTTGTTTGTGAAGACCATTTTAATGTAAATACCTACTTCTATGTTTGTAATTTTGATTCTTAAATAGTTTGAAGTTATGTACTTATATGTCTGGGAATCAACCATAAAAACATTATTTTCTCACGACCACACATCGAAATATGGTTGGTATTTATTATATATAATAAATAGTTTAAATCGTACCCACGATAATGCTTTAACTCTTCTTATTTCCTCTGCATTAAAGCAGCTGTTTCACTTCATAAATTCAAGCAGCATAAATGAGTCTACTTTGGGCAAGTTATCAGTTTGTGCTTTTACAAAACCTTCGCTAGCTATATCTTTACTAACAAAATTGAAAGATTCGTCACTGAACACTGAACTAGTGAATAAAATATATTCTTCCAAAAGTTTTAAAATATCCTCGGAAATATCGAATATTTATGACCACTTTCCACTTTACGTTGACTTTTAGAAATGAAAGCACGCACAAACACGTAATGGTCTCAAACAAACATATAAATGATATTTTTACGTCGATGCAGCAATTAATAGTTAATTAAAATACAATATAAACACAAAACTACACAGAACCTAAAGCAATACCGGCCATATTGACAAAAGTAAACAAATTGTATGACATCACACGTATCATCGGTAGCGTTCGGAAATCCTCGGGTGTTGGTCGGAAAGTGCATTGAAATTTGAATTTTATTTTAAAATTTGAAAGTAATTTCCAATGGAAACTGGTTTATTTCCAATTATTAGTAATTTTTGATATCAACTTTACTATTATAAATTAATATCTAAGCAAAATATGATATATGCGTGTACTCTATTGCCATCTTCACAGACAGCCAAGCAGTGCTAAAGGCACTCAACTCTGTAGAGTGTAGATTGTATGCGGGCCCTAAGCACACTGGATGAGCGTAGCAATGTTACGGTAGCCTGGATAACGGGGCACGATGGTCATAAGGGCGACAAAAAAGCGGATGAAATGGCCAAACAAGGCTCACAAGGCAATCGAAACAGTTCATATTAGAACACTCGCCAAAATTTACAGCAGATGGCCAAAGATAGGAAAACTGTCAAAGCTGTAGTGAATCTGCTAACAGGGCATTGTAAGCTCAATAGGCATTTAAAGCTGATGGGATTGACAAACGAAGATATGTGCAGGTTTTGTCACCTGGAAGAACAAACGGCAGAGCACATACTATGTCAGTGCGATAGCCTAGCAAATGTGCGGTTTTTTGTATTAGGCGAAGAAAAGCCATTGGCAGAGAGCTATATGAAAGGTTCAGTCTCCACACTAATAGATTTTTCAAAAAAAGAGTCAGGCTGGAGAATGTAATCTAGAGTTTAGAGGGCCGCAATAGATCTGAAAAGGTCGCAGTGGAATAGGCCAAAAGCCACCTCATAAAATCTATCTATATATCCTGGTTAAAAAACCGTCGGAATCACTGACTAATGAAATATGAAACCCCAGCAAGGGGCCAGATAAAAAAGTGACTGGCACCGTACCTTCTAAGGAAGCAAATGTATACAATTGGCATATATAGGGAGGAACTTATCTGTCGGTTATGCATGTAAGAGGAGGAAACCGCCTCATAAATTATCTTATTGGACTTCTTAAATACTTCTAGAACTAAAGCGCCCAAGGAGGGATTTCCTGATAAGGACTACAGGTATCAATTGTAAGTTGAACATTGTGGCATTCACCATAAATAATTTTTTACTTCCCAATACTTATTATGTTAACGCACAAACAAGGCCCTGTATAATATAATTCGAGACTCTCTGTAAATGCTAGGCACGTAGAGAAGTTGTCTATACTATTTATTTATTTATATAGGATATAAAAATAATGATGCACAAAATTATTATTCGTAATAAGACAATACAACTTTCTCAAAATAATGGCTACAATTTATTATGTTCTATGATCATTTTCAACGATACGGCGTGGGAGGAATCTTCCGAATGGTCTATTAACAGTAATATACAATTTAAACATCACGCTCATTATAAATTTAACGTTGATTGTTTTGTCTTTTACGGATATAGTCGTAAATCATCAGTAAGAAACGGCTTACTATTTGGTATCTGGAAAAAATATTTAAAAAAAACGGAGAATGCTCTTATATTAATTATGGAACATAATTTTTGAAAACAACAATAGCGTATGTATACCAAAAAGAATTAAGACAATTGGTAAGCAATTCAATATTCAAAAACTTTATTTAGGTGAAACATTTAGACCATTGAAAATCCGAATAAATGAAAACAAAAAGTATAAAGGGACTTGCTAAGTCCGGTATTTGCAAACTTGCTAGTGAAGAGGGGCATCAAATTCAATGGGATTCGGCGCACATAATATTAAATAAGGCCGATAATAAAAGACGAAAAATCAAAGAAAGTGCTTTGATACAACTAAATGCGGATGAATGTCCAGCTAGTATTTTAGTCGAATGTAGTCAAATTTGGTTGCCAATGTTAGGAAAAGAAATATCCAATAATCAATCACCAGCGTTATCAGGATAGAACATAAGTTTTTAGTTTTTAGTTTTTCTTATGATTTTTCGTTGGAATTGTTGTTTATCAACATTCTTCAATATACAATATCGCAAAAAAATATCATATCATAAAAAAGTAATGTCAAACGCGTTTTATTAACATTTCCGAAATAAGAAAAAAAATGCTGTCCTAATAAAACCGTTCCTAGAGCGTGCATTTCACGGGATCGTATTCCTGGTAGACTGTGATATTGTTAGAATGTCACACAATAGAATATTTTATTACCCATTTTTCCACGGATACGATCTACTGTGGATGGACATTCAACATTTCACAGCACATTTTTGCAGTCTTAAACTTCAATATATTATTGATTGTCTAGTTGTACACAAGTATAAAAATATAAAAAATATTGTACTTTCATTTCCCAAGAAAATTAAGAAGAAGAATCTTAATTCACATCTAACGAGAGATGGGATAAACAAAACTCGGTTCAAAAGTAAAGTGACATCTTTGTTAATAGGTCTTGTCCAAAAAACACAATACGCTAGAAATATGAAATATAACAGTTATTTTGTGAAAGTATTGAGAAAGGAAAGAGTAACAAAATCAAAAATATAGGTTCGACTCCAGACACCCTCATACAATATCATATTTCAATAAATATCAAGAGGACAAAAGTACTAGAAAATGGAACATAAATAAGATAACGAGTCGACGTTTTGGAAATGGTTTAAAAGCGTGATGAGAGGGAGAGCTGTATGAAGTTCGATATGAAGCTGTCAGAAAAAATTTTATTGATTTATTTTTTGAACCCTTGAATTCCGTTTTATACTTTCTCTTTGCTAGGGTGGCATTTCGTTGCCTATCTTTGTGAACCAATCAAATGTTTCCCTATTACCTTTGTATCTCAGGACCCACTCAAATGTTTCCCCATAAACTGATTTCGAAGGCAGCTTATTATAGATCTGTCTGGGGGGATACCAGTACTGCTTAACTGGTATAGAGAGGATATTTTGGTCTCAATATTTGTAGCCCTGTTTGTTAGTGCCCGAGTTAGTTCCCTATATATTTTTTATATTTTAATACAAAGTCATCAAAAAGTTGGAAAAAGTAAGATGCCTTTTAAATGAAGCGACCTTTCAGTCTCCATTAAAAAACTATAAATCCAGGATTTTCGATTATCAACACTTTCCCATCGGCAACTGTATACAACATTGTATGTGTATGTGTGATTTTTGGGGTGACATTCACTCAGACCTAAAAGATCTATTGTGCCCCCTTACTTCTACTCAGTTTCTGAGGAGTCTCAGAAACTAGTAGTTCCTTTAGTCCTATTTCCCGGAGGAATTTTAGGATGTCGG
This sequence comes from Galerucella pusilla, assembly GCA_910591695.1. NCBI lineage: Eukaryota > Metazoa > Arthropoda > Insecta > Coleoptera > Chrysomelidae > Galerucella > Galerucella pusilla. The sequence goes on from CAJUYI010000343.1 coordinate 88,386, forward strand.
CAGGCTTCAACTTAGGCAAATGCTCCTCTTCTATCCAGTTATCTCCCAGGTGCTCTAGGATTCTGAAGTGCTGTGCAGTTGGAAAGTATATGGATGGAGGTTTCTTCTTCCATTCCACAAAATCTGCATTCTTCTTCCTCCACTATTTTGAGCTTTTTCAGGTGCCCATTCAGGCGACAATGTCCCGTTAGGATCCCTGTTAAAATTCTTAGCGCAGTTTTACTTTGACTTATGCATTCATTTGATCTCAACAGGTTGTAGTCACCCAGAAGAGTATTTGATTGTATAAGCCCTACTAGATCTTTCCAATGGTCAGATCTCCTCTTTTTCTCGGCTTTACTTATTTCTTCCAATATTACATTGGGACTGATTCCGCAAAAGGGTTCAGGCCCCCAGAAAGGTATTTCAGTCCCCGTCTTTGCTAGTTCACTTAGTCTGTTTGTAAAGCAACTGAATATTTATTTGAAAAATTTAATGCACTCATTCCACTATGGTTAATTTGTCCACACAAGACTTTCACTTTAACTTCACTTAAAATCAAGAAATTTGTATGTGAGGAATAAAAAGTATCAAGGCGAAGGTCAGATGCCGCAGAGTAGAAAATTAATTGCGAACATTCGATGTTTATTCGTGAATATGGACAGACTTAAGATGTTTGAATAAATTCAAGCCGTGAAAAAATATAAGTCAGAAGCTGGTCCCGGACACTACGTGACCATTATTTGGTATTCAGACTTATTCGCGTAGCGTGTGGAAAGTTAACTTAACGAATGTTCGTCCTTCATCATTATCACGGCGTTGGTCGGTAAGCTGGCACGAAGAAAAGGACGCCAGTGAACTTATGTCGCCATTGACATTGAATAGTAGCACAACACAAGCTCATAGACTACGAGGGAAACCTCGTAGTCTTCAAAGACGGCTAGTCTTTGCATTACAGCAGCAATGAAAACATGCCCTACGGCAGCCATGGAAGTGAATGTCAACCGCACCACCACATATGTTGGTGTAAAGTGTGGCAGAAAGAACAAGATACATACTAAGTAGAGAGAAAATCATTGAAAAAAACCACCTCCTTACTTCTTAGATGAGAACCTGGGACATGCCTCAAGATGGTATGATGAAAAAATATAGCTTTCCAAACGAATTCGTTACGGAATTAAGCAAGAAGAAATGGGATCCAAATACCATTAGCAGTCTTGTAAATAATGTCATTCACTGGTACACAGACGGCTCAAAAGCAATAGAAGGAGCTGGGATAGGAGTTATACAGGCCATAAGAAAGTATGCCCAGTTCAATATTCACAAATATTATAGAAGGCAACGGAATATTTTATATAATATCTGATATTCATCAAAGAGCTAGGCTCTTGTGTAATAAGTTCCAAAGTGATGTGGGAATGCCAAGGCAAACTTAATTAACTAGGTAAGAACAATACTTACTGTGGATTCCAGGGCACACTGGAATAGGAGGAAATGAAATAGCAGATGTGCTAGCATAGAAGGGGACTAGCAATAGAAGGAACTGGGAGTGTTCGGGCCAGGAACCAAACACTCTGAAAGCTTGGGAAAAACCCCAAGTATCTTTCAAGCGGAAATCCACGCCATAAGAAAATGCGCCCAGTTCAATATTGATAAAGGATACAGAAGACAAAGGATTATCATAATGTCGGATAGTCAAGCAGCCATTAAAGCAATGAACTCTTGAGTAATTAGTTCCAATTTGGACTGCCTAGACAAACTTAATGAACTCGGCGAGAACAATATGGTCACCTTACTTAAATTCAAATTTAGAATGGAAAACTATTGCGATTGCTAACATCAGATATGTAGTAAAATATGAAATATATATATATATATATATATATATATATATATATATATATAAAAATATTGTAGAGATTTTGCAAACAGATAACTTTCAAACATCACTGTTTTTTAAAGTATTCCCCACTAAAATAAACGCATTTTTGCATCCTTTGGAAACAATTCCAATTATTTTGCGACCAGAGGGGCTATAAATTGGAAGAAAATACATCAAAAATGTAACTAGACGTTATTTTGGAGGGTTC
>CAJUYI010000343.1:90464-101066 GCA_910591695.1 Galerucella pusilla
GTATCTCAAAAAATTGTATCTCTTATTTATGCTTTACAATGTATCAAAACTAAGAAGAAAAATATTGTGACCAGGCCACCCGGTAATCGGTCAAATAACATTAGGTAATCAAATGAAGTATACGCAGTGAACCAAACGGTGCATAGTCGTAGAACAGGCTTAGGGTTGATTACTTATGATTTTTGATTAACGTTCATTATAATTAATAGTATAATGGAAATACAAGGAAATTGTGCACTAAGAAATGGTTTCTTCACCGGGTGAGGAATAGGATCATCAAGGTTCCAGCATTTTCTGTAACGTGAAAATCTACAAATCATTGATTATCCTACTCCTATCATATTCGCACAGTTAGTCATTATGTCGCGAATAGAACTTGTGGGGTTTTGGTGCACATGAACGTTTAGGATCAATGTTTTTCCCGCAAAGAATATGAATAGTAATGGGAAAAAAAACTTGAACTTGAAGCCATCTTAATTAGGCGAATAGACGTTACTTGCTAGTTGCCGAATACTAACTACTTCGAATTTCATTCTATACAGGTAGGCACTTAGATTTAAATATTAACAGGAAATTGGCTTGTACCAGTATAGGTTACGGGGCAGGTAGTTCCGTTGCGCCTATGGCTTACAACTATTTTATGGTCCAAGCCCTCGATCCGTGCTATCAATTCCATTGGGACAGTGTTCAAAACAATGTGGAACAAAACTGCAAAATTGATGCAGGAAATGTACAACGACCAATTTAATAGAAGATTCGACCAATTCAATGATATCGAATTCAAATCCGCCAGAGATGCTAAAAATATCAAGCCGAAAAAAATAAACCATATTTCTGCAAAGTTTGAGGAAAAAAGAAATCTTGGACATGACAAAACTGTACCAAGAAAACACACGGTCTGACTTGCAAAAGAAATTCTATGATGTTGCTTCATAATATGAACAGATGAACGGCATGGCGTGGTGGAGAAGGTTGTCAATGTTTAGTGCATTATTTCAAAGATGAAACGAACAATATGGGGTTGGCCACCACAATAATAGAGTTTAACCCTGTATTTTCCAAAACAGAGCAAGGGGGAGCATAAAGATGTGCGGACAGTAAATTGTTAATACTAAATACCGAATACCCTGGATATACTCTTCAGGATGGTACAAAAATATGCCGATTAGGATGAACATTATGATTAAGTGGATAAAAGAATATGCATTGATGATTGGACTCGATATTAAGAAAAAAAAATTACCAACCATTTCACACGATCGACTACAGTGTATCACCTTGCCAAAGCAGTTCAATGAGCAGGATATTATAAAAATCACAGGACATAGCTCATCTAATTTACTGTGTAACTTTATCTGCAATTGGATAATGAGCATAATACAAATCTAATTAATAACCCGAGAGAGAGTGGGAAGTATCACCTTTCAACACATCAGAACAAAATAGTGTTGAAAAATCCTCCACTCAATCAGTGCAATTCTGTTCGCAAATCACAATATTGTTATGACAATTTAATTCATGTATAAAAAATCGCATATGCCACAGTGCAATTGTCACTTTGATAAATTAACTCCAATGTTAAAATGTCATATACCTGGAAATGTTATTGTCACTTTGACATCGATAAAAAAGGTGCATCCTTTTTTATCGCGATAAAAACTCCTCTTCCTCAATGTCTAGTAAGCGGATGTCACTTTTAAACAATGACAATTAGTCGCAAGTTTTTTTACTTATAATTTCACAGCGATTAATCCATATATTCTGTCGTTAATTTATCTTGCCAAAAAACACTCGAGCTTTTCTTTTATCGGATAAATTTCTCTTTGACTCAAAGTTTTGCCAATCGCTAAATTTGCTCGAAAAACTGACATTAGATAAAATCGCTCCACCTTCGGTGTCGCGATTTTATCATGTCAGTTTTTCTCGTGAAATTACTGATTGCCAAAACTGTTTCGTTGCAAAGAGAAATTTATCCGATAAAAAAAAGCTCTTGTGTTTTTACTGTTGACAAATACACTAGTGGTTTTTTCACTTATTAATTTCTTCATCAATATCACTGTTCCTAGTATGAATTTCAATAACTGCGTTTTTAATAATTGTACATTAAAATAAAAATGTGTTTATTTTTAACGTTTCATAAATAAAGTTTGCATTGATATGTTACCAAATTTCTCATTCATTAAATTGTCCTGCCGAATTACACTCGAGGTTTGTATTGATATTGGGAAAATTTGTGTTGTTCAAATTCTAAACTGTTTCCTTTAGCAATTTGACTCGAATAACTGTCAACCTAAAAACACTCCACCTTCGGTGTCGTGTTTTTAATAGTTGACAGTTATTCTCGTCAAATTGCTAGGAAACAGTTTCTCATTAAACATCCCAAATTTACCCGATAAAATACAAACCATTTGTACAATTATAAGTGAAAAATATACTGCTATCTTAGCAACATTCCAAAAAATAGCATGTTAAGCTGCAAATTTTAAAAATATCTTGTAATTTCCCTTGTTATCTTAGCAATCTCATTGTCGATATTGCTAAAGCTTTTTTTAAACGAATAAGTCTATTTTTTCCAGGAATTTCAGTATAATGAAAATTGATAAATTGTGAGCGAATCTTATTTTGATGGGTAATTTATTTTGTAAATAATTTGTAGAGAAGCACACTTAGTTGTAATAAGATAATGTTTCTGCCCAAAAGAGGAGTTGCGAATGCCTTTATTTTTTCATACTGCATTTTCCAGCATATTTATCATATTAGTAAGTTCTTCCCCTTCATAATCAATTTCCCTGACATTTAAGGGGTGACATTTACCAGTAATCAATATTCTATTATACATATTATGAGAGTGAGAATAAATTGAAAATAATTTGACAGACTTGTTACCGGACAATAGATACGAGAGTCAGAAGGGCTCGAGTGGCTATTGCCAATTGGCAACAACATATTTTTATGCAAATATTGGGAAGCTTCATCTAATTTTTTTTCACAGAATTTAGTTTGCTTAATTTTTTTAAATTTAAACTTTAAAATTCCATCCCATAGTTTATTTACTTTAAGATAAGAAATTTACAATCATGAAGACTGGATTAATGTTTACAATATTTTATTGATATTTCTTACATTGAGACCCATGTTAAACATTTCGAAACGAACTATACTACCGTTACATTAACATTATTGTTAAATGTTCCTGTAAATGATTCTCAATGATTTATCGAACTTCGTATTAGGATTCGCAACACTTTACAATAAACTTTCCTATTTATTAAACGTACCGTTAATTAAAAACTGAACTTCCTAGTTACATCGAATATATAAATCACAGATTCGAATTTTGTTAGAGAGAGTCTAGATGACTCAACGTTTTATTTATTTATTGGCTCTTGACCTAATACTGACATTTAAATTATTGGAACAATATTTTCTTAACACATAAATATAACGTAATCTCTTTGTATATCCAATTAAAATTACCTGTAAACGCCTTCAGATATTGCCATGGCGCCATAGGCGTATCTAAATTTATATTTTTAATTGATCTATACCGTATATATATAAAAAAGGCAGTGGCTGCGTGCCCGAGTTCGCACACTTAATTATTATTACTAAATGTCCGATATCGGACATTTAATTTCAATTGCTATATGTCCGAGTATAAAATCCTACAAAAATGTGTTTTTTGAGGTTATGTCTGTTTGAGTTTTAACCTCGCTGCCTGCGGGTGGTTCAGTTAACCAATACAATGGAGGTTGGTAAAACATTTAACAGCTACAGTGATTACATGAAAGCCCTCAGTACTTTGTAAAATTTTACAAACGTGATAGTAAAATTCTAAAAGGAGACCGAAAGGACAAGAACTAACTGCATTTACGAATATCTGAAATTCACTTGTAAGCAAGGAGGAAAGTTGTTTAGGAGCAATTCTAATGACAAAAGACCAAATACTAGGTAAACCAGCAAATATAGTACAATACTAACTTTATTGCAGATCTCATCGCACTACCAACTGCGGTGCATATAACAATAAATTTCCAGAGTAAGACGAAAAAGATAAAAATCACCCAGTTAAATGACGAACACAATCACACTGTTTCAAAAGTAAGTTGTAAGTATAGTCAAGTCAGTCATCATAGTTAGTATAATTTCTTTGTGATATTTTATTTTATTGTAATATACTCGTAATTTTAAAGGAATTGTATCAGTACTATGCACCAGTACGAAAATTAGAAGGGGAAGTATTAGAGAAAACCAAAAATATGATTAAAATGAGTACATATTTATATTGTGTTGTTTATTCTGTTTTTCTACAGTATATTTTCAAAATAAACAAATTAGGTCTCGCAAGTGCTGCTTATCAATTAATTCGGCTACCGGATTATAGGTACATTCAGTATAACTACCTTTTTCAGTATCCCACATCGGATGTTTAGGATCAACGTTCATGGCTCCAGCCTCGGACATATAGCAATTGAAATTAAATGTCTGATGTCGGACATTTAGTAAGAATAATTAAGTGTCCGAACTCGGACACGCAGCCACTGCCTATAAAAAACTGCATATATCAGATATCCTGTGAATGCGTCAATTTATATTTAGGTGAAATCCAAATAAATGAACTTAAAAAGTATATTAAAGATAGGGAGTTCTTTAAGTCAGGTATCTACAGGTTTAGGGATGGGAGCGTCATATTCAATTAGATTCCGCGCACATAATATTGAAAACGTTAGTCCAAAAATAAAAGAGGTTCTTTAATACAACTGCATGTGAATAAATGTGCTGCTAGTATTTCAGCTGAATGTAGTCAAATTTGGTTATCAATGATAGAAACAGAAACATCAAATAATCAATTACCTACGTTATAAGGATGGTATCATAAGTTTTTATCCAGGATTTCTTATGATTTACTAAAAGAATTGTTATTTTCTGTAAGTTCCTCGTGGTATTACTTATTCTTTTTGCTCTTATTTTTTGGGAATCAAACCACAATAATATTTTTTATTTTTCTTTTATTTCGACGTTTCGGTAGCGTTTCACCTACCGTTGTCAAGATTAACTAGTAATGAAATAATTTTTGGTCCCTATCTGACACACCGAAAAAAATTTTTAGATAGGGACCAAAAATTATTTCATTATTGCAGTTTGATTCCCAAAAAAATAAGGGAAAAAGTATTGTTATTAATTGATACCACAATCGTTCAAGTGCGATATGGACAATCCACACGAGTAGAACAGCATATTTTTTCTACGACCCACTTAAGAAAAAATCTAGAAAATAAAAATTTCTATAAACTGTGATATTACTTCAAATTGAAAATTTAATAATTCAATTTTATGTTTCTACTAATTTTTTTGTGGTGAACGAACAGTTCTTGAGTGTCAAATTTGTATAATGCTACGGTTTCCCTTTTAAAATATACGATGCTGTTATAAGTAGATGTTGCCAGTCGGACTCCCTCATGAAGGGTACCGTACCATTATCTATAATAATGAATATTCTGCTGAATATTCCAAACGTCTACCTGTTGTCGTTATTATTATCAAGCAGAATAATTATTTAAAAATAAAATTAACAATAAAAAAAAACTTATTCACGGGGAATCGAACCCGGGTCTACCGCGTGAGAGTCTGATTTGCTTACTACTCGACCACCAAGGAATATGAAAATTGTTTATCTATAACGTCAGATGTATTACTTAATTTTTGCTTAAAAGGAACTGAAGTTCCTACCGTGTGTCCGCGACACGTTCTACCTTTTTATTTATATTTTTGGAGAGAAACTGTCATAAATGAAGACAGCTTCGCAGTGACAACATAAATCGCTCTCTGCTGATTTGCTGGAATTATATTTATCGCCGATATATGTCTTTATTTTGTTCACATGTGATATTGGGAAAAGTAGAATTCGATAGACGGCGCTCTGAAATGTCAATGTCATCTTAGCAACGAGTAAAACAAATCAGCTGCCGTATAATCTCTTTGATATTTAAGTGGTTTTATTTTGCTGTTTTAGTTATTTTCAGTGTGTGTTTTGTAAAACTTTTGCTTTTTCTGTGATTGTGCTTTAGTATTTTGTATTGTTAAACTAAATTTTGAGTCCTAATATTTTTATTTTTGGTTGATATTTGTGAAAAGTACAAGTGTTAAATTAAATGTTTAGTCTTAGGTCTGATTTCGTGTTTTTATTCTATTTTTGATATAGTCATATCTACAAAAGTTGCAGGGAAGGTACGTTTGTATTGAGTAATACAGGGTGTCCCAAATAAGAGAGACTAATTTTAAACATAAAAGCCCAGCTTATTAATTGCTCCAAAGAGATGGGGTTTTCACTAGTTCCACTAGTTTATCGGAGAGATTTTTTTAGGCTTGACTGGCATTTCATCCCATCAACACAGGGTGTTTTACTAATGTTGGTCAAATTCAAAGGGGGAAATATGTACTATTTTAAATGGAACACCCTATAATTTTTGATCTCATTCGAAAAAGCAATCATTCTTCTTTCCAAAAATGTATAGTTTTCTATCTTTTGTTCCATTAACCACAAAGATATTCGAGGTTTCATGTAGTAGTACATTTTTAATAAGTAATTTCATATGAACGTATTTTGATGCCTTAAATCAACTCATGCTGTGACCGTTTGACGCAACAACAAAATCAGCAATTTTGACCACCACATTATTCGTCAATAGCACGAGATTCATTAAAAACGTTTTTTTAATGATAAGTGGATCAGTCGAGCTGGAAAGATTGAATGGGCACCGCGGTCTCCTGAATTAACTGTCCAAGATTTTTTTCTCTGGAGATATGTGAAGGATAGGTGCTATCCTAAGCCTAACAATTTAGCAGAACTAAAAAATAATATCAAGAACATTATTGAAAACATTCCGCAACATTTGAAAATTTAAAATTTCATTTACAGTTATGCATAAACGAAGAGGGTAGGCATATGCGGCATTTATTCTAACTTTTTTGTTCTCCCTCCTTCATATGTATTGAATAATGTTATCATGTTTTCTTACTGAATAAACTGTTTGTCAGATTTGTTTTTGCAATTATTCACGTAATTAAAAATGTACTACTACATGAAACCTCGAATATCTTTGTTGTTGATGAAACAAAAGATGAAAAAACTATACATTTTTGGAAAGGGGAATGATTGCTCTTTCGAATGAGATAAAAAATTATAGGGTGTTCCATTTAAAATAATAAATATTTTCCCTTTTGAATTTGACCAACATTAGTAAAACACCCTGTGTTGATGGGATGAAATGACAGCCTTATATAAACTAGTGTAACTAGTGAAGACCCCATATCTTTGGAACAATTAATAAGCTGGGCATTTATGTTTAAAATCAGTCACTCTTGTTTGGGACACCCCGTATTTTAAATCTTTGATACCGACTTATTTTCTCTTTGATCTGCAATGAAAACAAAAAATAAAATAACATAACCTCTTCCATAATATCTCTGATTATATGAGAATGTTACCTCAGAAATGATGATAGTTGAGTTAAATAGAAAAACACAGTTTTAAACTTGTCACTGACACAAAATTTAACAAATAAAATACGAATTTAAGGTAATTACGTTGACTTATAATATATAATACATATAATACAAAAACAATGCAAAACGAATTATTTTACTCGTTCCGACAGGTACAATTTTTTTCCGCCAGAGGTCTCTTGAATTCTTCTCCGCCCAATTGGTTAGCCAAAAATTCACAACCTACTCAAGAATAGCAAATTTCGTCCTCGTGCGATATGGCCATCATATCCACACTAGTTGCACAAACTACTATTTCTATCAAAATCTGCCCTTTTACATTTAAAAACAACCTGCCAAATGTCAAATCAATTTATCCATCCATTTTAAAGTTATCGAATTAAAACAAAATTTCAACACCCTGTATTTCGAAAAGTAAATGTGCTAGACCCCTTAATCCTCATATAACTTTGTCCAATTTTACGAGAGGAATCTACATGCAAACGTTGTAATTACCCTTAACATTCGAGATGCTTATACCATTTTTTGCGCGATCGTATTGAAATAAATTCCGAATAAAATAATTTAAATTTCTTCGAAATGAACGAAATGTCAAAAGTGACATTTATACTTCTCGATCAGTTTAAAATATATTTTGCATTTTGGTGAAATTGCTTTTATGCTATTTATTACTTTTCGACGTCTGAACGGTAAGTAAATCACTTACCAACGTGTTAAACCAGTAAACACAACCTACCGTCCTGACAACCGATGCTGTAAATAAACAAAAAAGATCAATCGCGCAAAAAAAATTATGGAAATGATAGTAAAAATGTATCCAAACAAATTCAAGTAGACCACCAGCACTGCCAATACCAGCTTTGCATAGAATTTTAATATAGCATCGGTGGTTCAGTGGTTCAGAGAATGCTCGCCCGCCCACGCGGGCGGCCCGTGTTCGATTCCCGGCCTATGCATATGATTCGCTGCTTCGTAAACGAGAGAGAGAGAGAGCACACGTACGCAAGCGAGGCACATAACGAAGCAACGTTCATAACGTAACGTAACGTAACGGTCAGATCTTTTGCGTCGCACCCCCTGGTCGCTCAAACATAACCTGACGTAAAGAGTTAAAGTTCCAATAATCTCCAACTTTCTAGAGGAGGTGTAGAAAGGCGTTCACTTGCCAGACCTTTGACGCCGGATGCAAATTTTATCAAATTGTTTGATGTTGTCTCACCTTTTTCAGTGCTGTTTTGGACCATTTAATTTTCTCTTTTTTACCTTTCCAAAAATTGGTTCTTATATCTTTATTTTATGGTGCTGTACTTCCAGTTTGATGAGCTCGTTTCATGAATTTCAATGAAAATGTCACAAGATATATTGGGTCTCAACAAAGTATATTTGCAACTAATAACGCTACTCTACGATTTCAAATAAAAATGAAAAAAATATTGAAATTTGAATTCTTGTGGTAGGCTACAGCCAATGACAAACAAGGAGATTTTGCGCTGTTCTGTATCTGTATCTGTATCTGTAGAGTGGGGAGGGTGAGTGTGTAGGCTCACAGCACTTAGGCCACATGTGACCCATTGTACATCCTCCCGAGGAGTTGTCCTCCTAGGTCATTGTCCATCCTGTCCTTCTCAGGAAGGTGGTCAGGTCACTAGGAGACATCTCCTTTATATCGGCAGGTGTAGGCCAAGACTCACCGAACACACACTCTCTTATTGACGATAACTCCGGACACTCGCATAAGACATGCCTGACAGTTTCATCTTCCTGTTCACACATCCTGCATAGAGGTATGTCCACTAACCCCATAGTATGGAGGTGTTTCCTTAGTTGACAGTGACCAGTCAGAAATCCTACTGTTAAACGTAGGTTTTTCCTGGTCATCGCCAAATATTTCTTCGGCGCCAGCTTTCCAGGGTCGCCCAGGGTGATCCTGGCAAGACTGCATCCTTTGATTCCATCCCATCTCTTAAGGGATTGAGCATGGGTGTAACGTTTGGCTAGTTCCGCAATTGTCGAAGTCGTTAGGCCGTAGGTGTCACTGGGTCCTAGAATTTTCAGTCCAGCGGCTTCCCTGGCTAAAGAATCAGCAATGCGATTTCCTTTACTCCTGTCGTGCCCTTTAACCCACCTCAGGATAATATTGTTATCTGCCGAGGCGTCAGCTAAATCTTGGTGGCAGAAACGCAAAGTACTGTCAAAACCTACTCTTTTAAATGATGCTCTCATAATCGGGTGCCTCTTATTAAAAAAGGTAACTCTCGCGTAGTCAAAGAAATTTGGAAATATATATTTTAAGCTGTAGTTTTCGACATGACGCTTTCAAAGTAGAAAATAAAATTTGACGATGATATAAAATGATATATCTAAGCAATTGTCAATTCTATTAGAAAACTAATACAGTGGAGTTATAATGAAATAATGTGTTCCATTAAAAACTAAAATGTATCACTCTTAACATAATATAGGTATAGGAGGCAATGCTGTAGTGAGCGTTAAAGAAAAAACATTCCACAGTACATTAAAAGTACCTAAACTTATAAAATAAGAAAAATAAAAATTTTGAATCTCTAGTATTATATATTTAATGAAAATTAAATGTTTTCTATGTATAGTCAAACGCACTCTTATCGTGCGGGTTCAAAGGTCACTAACCATATGTATCAAATAAAAAAACACAGAGGTTACCAAAATATGAGATAACAAATACACCCGGAGAGAAGAAGAAGATTATTTTAACTAACATGAAGATAGCTATATAGACGTACCAGATAGCTACATCATATATTGTCACTTTGAATTGTCAAACTGACATTTAAATAAAAACTTCGCTGGTGAAAGACTTTTTAGAATCGCTGAAAACTAAATACATATCCTTTTTTCTCCCGTCAAAATTGCATAAGTCTGTCTTATTTATCTTACGGACTTTATTTGGAAGTTATAATTAAACGTAATAAAAAAAAACATAAACTGTGAGTATGTCTTTGATGAATCGTATGACCCGCACGATAAGAGTGCCTTTGACTATAGGTTGAGTTGTTTGAAAAACATGTGATATAACACACACGTATAAATTGCGTTACCCTAAAATTCCGAAGAATT
>CAJUYI010000343.1:101076-121144 GCA_910591695.1 Galerucella pusilla
CTTAAACTCGGTAGTTGTATCAAACACTTAAACTCGGTTTAATATTAACTGATGTTTGGACTGTGGCTGATTGATGTATTTATTATCAACAATTACATCAGTCTAAACATCAGTCATCATTAAACTGAGTTTAGGTGTTTGGTACAACTCGCCCTTAAGGAGATTTTGAGTGCCTCCTAAAACAATAACAAATGCCATAACCTACAATTGTTTTGTTTATGTAGTTTATTCTTTTTTTTTTTAATTTCTTGGGAAATTAAAAAAAGAATGAATAGTATACCACAAGGAACATACAGAAGATGTTTATTGTTTTGTGTGTTTATTGATTGCCGGATTTTATTGAAGTATTTGTGGTAGTATTTTTTATAAGTTTTATGTCTTTAAAAGGTAAATAAACATCACACTTTCTGCTATAAAATAACACAAAAAACTACTAAAAACTGAACGTGGATGATGTAAATTGACAACTGTCAAATTCTTCTAGTCGACTTTCACTTTGTCCTAATCAACTTGGATAGTCAAGTAGGATGTAACAACAGAACGTACTTTGAATCTGGCAACAAGGGCTTCTGCCATTGGCTTGATTAAATCGGTTTATTTAAACCTAAAAAAAAATTAAAACTAAATAAAATAAATATTTATAGCTTTTTGAGATAAATATCGTTATCATGGGAAAAGATATATTGTTCTTAAACCTCCTGATATGAATTCACTTGTTAATTCATACCCATGAAACTAGCCCATTTGTTACATTACTTTCCATCACTCCATCATCTTCAACAGATCTATCACTCTCTAATTCTTCATAACATTCAGGCTTCATTCTTCTCTACTGTCCTCAACTTCACATTTGAACTGACTACGTATCTGCATGATAAGTTGCATAGTTTCGGTAAATTTTCGTTTATATATTACTTACCAAAAAAATTAAGCGCCCTATTGACGGCTTTTCTCCTCATTTATATTTTTCCCCAAAAAGTTGTCTGACTTCTTTTTTATTTACATATTGCTCTACAATATTAAAATTACTTTAGAATTATCCACGATGGGCGCCTATGAATGTACATTGTACATCTAAAATGACGAAACTCTACCTTTTTGTGTACCATCGATGTTAGTTTTAACGATAATGTTGTAATACCCATCTACTAAGCTGAATACTAAAAAATAGCACGCACCATTCTCTTTCGTGTCGTTCCTATTAGAATAGTTATTACCTAATTAAGTCCATTTTGTAAATATGATTAATTACTATTCTCATTCATTCATTCGATTGGGTTGTGCTTAACAGCCCGGGCACTTGAACTGAATCTCTGTACCGTAACACAATTACTATTTTATTGTTTATAATAGTTTTTTAACGTTTCAAATTTAATCATTTAGATGAAATGGTTATATGATGACCAATTAACAAGAAGATTAATAAGTGTAAACTACTATTAGTTTCCTGTAATATTGTCGTGATAAAGTGTGTTACCAATTCATATCGAAGAATAATTTCAACGCTTTACTTAAACCACAATATTTTTAAATTCTTTATTTCAACGTTTCGGTAGCGTCCCATTTCTAGTAGACTATCATATCGTTGGAATGTCATAAAATGAAATATTTAATTTCACATTTTGCCACAGATATGATCTACTATGAATGAACCTTAATAAAAATTTGATAACAAAATTTTGCAGTCTTAAACTTCAAAATAATTTTTGATTGTCAAATTTTTTCTGTTGTGTCAGTTAGGGATAAAGATTAATTTCTACTTATTTTTTCTTGACAACGGTAGCTGGAACGCTACCGAAACGTTGAAATAAAGAATTTAAAAATATTGTGGTTTAATTTCCCAAGAAATTAAAAAAAGAATGAATAATATAGGTACCACAAGGAACATACAGAAGATATTCCCTATTGCTATTAATAAACTCCGACTAAGGAGGTGATACTCTATCCTTATTACTGGATTAGGACATGACTTAAGGAAGATTTACAGTTTTATGGTAGGAATTGACCAATAACGTGACGTTATGATGACATCTGTTCTGTTTTTATTGTGACATGTGTCAGTGCTCTGTTCATTAATTTCAAAAATAGCAAGTTATCTCATCATCTCTCAGTTTGTATTTTGTGTTAAAAGTAGTATTTCCGAATTATGTATGAAATTCACTTGCAAATTGAAGAAATCAAAAAAAGGCGTGCTGAGGAGGAACTCCAGATTACTATGCAACGCAAGTACTTACATGAAAAATTTGTGCAACAAAAAGAAAATGAAAAATTAGATAAAAAATGATAAAAATATTTTATTTTTGATTTGATAGCTGCAAATTCCTCTCATAACAATGTTTTTGAGGGATTAGCCCGAATTTTATAACATTTAATTTTTCTGATCGGACGAATATTCTCTGCTTCTTCCAATCCTTCCATCATTCTCAAATCATCCGAATAATAATATCTTCCTTCCATTGCAAAATAATTACTAGTCACTGAACCAACACAAATACTTAGTGAATATGCATAATTAATAATAATAAACTGAATAATAGTATGAACTGATTGTTTGGGACACGAAGTGTACGTAAATTCAATGTGGACTGTATAGTTTGATAATCAACTTTATTGATTATATTTTAGTTAACAACTCGCAAAATAAAATGACTTAAAAAATATCGAAAAAACTCATCTGACATATATTGTCAAAAAAACTCACTGCACACTATATTATTTTTTTATCTCAAAAGTGAGGGCACGTTCCGGTCTTGGGACACCAAAGGGTGCGTTCACACATTGTTCTGGTTATCAGAACATCCTGCCCCCGGTTGAAAGTCCTACTTTTAACTAACACAAAATCAACAGATAGGTATACAAATTAAATAGTTCTAAAGTTAACAATTAATACAAAAATACAATATTACAGTTTACAATTAATCTTGATCGTTACAATAAGGCAATGGGCATACATTTGTTATCGATCGAGTAAACACTCCGTGCCTTGTCCTTATCTTAACGACTCTAACCCTATTGTCTTGACCAGGAATAACTTCGATAACTCGTGCCAGAGGCCATTCTAATGGACGAGATTCATCTTTTAATAAAACCATGTCATTTACTTTTAGGTTTTTAAAAGGTTTTAACCATTTTTGTTTGGCTTGCAACAAGTTTAAATACTCTTTGGACCATCGTTTTCAGAATAACTGATGGACCTGAGTGCATCGTTTGAATCTAGAGAGTCGATTTTCGGGGATTTCGGTGAAGTCCCTTTCGGAAAATGCTGTTAGGCTTTCACCTATTAAAAAATGTCCAGGAGTCAGGCAAGTCAAATCGTTGGAATCAGAAGAAATCGGTTGTAAAGGACGGGAATTCAAAATCGCTTCTATTTGTGACAAAATAGTAGATAACTCCTCAAACGTGAAATGTGAATTGCCAACAATTCTATACAGATGATATTTTGTACTTTTTATGGATGCCTCCCATAATCCGCCAAAATGAGGGCTTCTGGGAGGAATAAAACTCCAGGAAATTCCTTTAGTCGATAAAAATGTCTCAATTTCGTTTGAAGTTGATTTTTTATTGAAAAAATCGTGCAGTTCCTTCAATTGGTTGCTTGAACCCTAAAAATTTGTTGCATTATCGCTATAGATAACCAATGGATTTCCGCGACGGGATATAAACCTTTTTAAAGTTAGTATAAAGGCTTCAGTGGATAAACTGGAAACGAGTTCAATGTGTACTGCCTTTGTAACCATGCACACAAAGACAGAAATGTATGCCTTTGCTAAAGTTGCTTTTCTTAAAATTGAAGATTTCACAAAAAAAGGACCACCAAAGTCAACTCCGACCTTTGTGAAGGGCCTGGATGGAGTTACTCGATCTCTAGGAAGATCCGACATGATCTGTTGAATTGATCGGCCTTTAAAACGATAACAAGTTACGCAATTGCGAATAATCCGTTTTATCTCTAACAGACCTCCAATAGGCCAAAACCTTAATCGAAAATTCGACAATACTAACTGTGCCCCACCATGACCCAATCTAAGGTGCTCTGCCTTTAGCATCAATGATACGACCAAATTTTTCGAAGGAAGTAGAACTGGATGTTTTTGTGCATAGGGCAGATTTGCGTAGGCTAGACGACCTCCAACTCTCATTAATTCATTGTCATCAAGAAACGGTGATAATCGAAGAATGGCCTTGTTCGAAATGGTCTTATTGGATTTCAATGCTTGAATCTCAGTCGAAAAATTTGATTTTTGTAACACCTTAATAATAAACTGTTGGGATTTATCAAGCTCCTCAACCTTAAGAGGGCCTACAAATCCTTTGAATTTATCCTTTGAATTATTAACAAAGCGAAAAACGAAGGCAATTACTCGTTGTAATTTTGAGTAAGAAGAGTTTCTTCCAAATACAGAATTCCAAAAGGTAGATGTATCCTTCACTTTATGACCAAGTAAAACAGTTTTAGTTTTACGTTCCTCCGGAATATCATGTAATAACATTTTTCCCAGATCAAATTCCTCTAGTTCTAAATTGGGACCACTCAAAAACGCCGGACCGTGTAACCACAAATTTGAAACCAAAATTTCATTAGGTGTCATTCCTCTAGATATCAAATCTGCGGGATTGTCAGACGATTTTACATATTGCCAGTGATAATTTGACGTAGTTTTTTGTACTTCCGATACTCTATTGGAGACAAATATAGACCATCTAGAAGGGTGAGATTGCAGCCAACACAAAGTAATTTGGGAGTCTGTGTACAAGTGGATACCTTCAAAATGAAACTTATTTTCGAAGACGTTGATCATTTTTTTTTTATAAGCTTGGATAGAAGAACGGCTCCACAGAGTTCAAGACGAAGGATTGAAATGGTTTTTGTTGGTGCGACACGGCTTTTTGCACATACTAAATTGCAAGAAGAAGTTTTGGTTGAATAAATTACTCTAATATAGATACAAGCGCCATATGCCTCAAGGCTAGCATCGCAAAATCCATGAAGTTCAATTCTGAAAATGCTATGATTGAGAAATAAGTTTCTCGGAATTTTTAAATGGGCCAGTTTGGGAATATTGGAAACAAATTCTGTCCATTCAGACATAAGATCTTCTTTAAGATTTTCATCCCAGTCAATTTTAGACAACCAAATTTTTTGCATTATAATCTTTGCTACAATTATAATAGGAGCAACAAAACCTAACGGATCAAATAGTTGGGCTATTTGGGAAAGAACTTCCCTTTTAGTAGCGACGACCTTATCAACAACCTTTGGTAGTGTAATGGTGAACTCATCAGAATTCGAATTCCATGAGATTCCTAGAACCTTATTAATGTCATTTTCGCATTTGATTTCATACATTTGAAAACTAGGAGAAATATTAGTTTTCAAAATTTCCTTAACAAATTCCTTGGAATTCGAACACCACTTATGAAGTTGAATATTTGCTGATTGAAGCAATGATACAAGCTGCTTGTGGGTTTCCTGTAGCTCCTCCAAGGAATCACAGGTGGCAAGTATATCATCAACGTATGTCTGATGCAAAATAGCGTAAGCAGCTAGAGGATATTTGTCTTTGTTTCGAATTGCAAGTTCTTGAAGAACACGAGTTGCTAGATAAGGCGCACTATTAGTGCCGTAGGTAACAGTAAGCAGCTCAATGCATTGTAAGGGTTGTTCTGAGTTATCACGCCATAAAATGTTTTGAAGAAATGTTTGTTTGGGGGAAACTCGAATGCAACGGAACATTTTGATTATATCACTAATGAGAACAAATTTAGAAGTTCTAAACCGGGTAAGTATATCAAAAAGTTCAGGCTGTACACGAAAGCCCTTTAGCATAATATCGTTTAATGAAAACCCACTTGAACTTCTCATCGAGGCATCAAACACTACACTGAGCTTAGTGGTAGGGCTGTTGTCTCGAAGTACACAATGGTGCGGCAAAAAATACTTGTTTTCTCCATTGGCATTAAAAAGATCGAGAGGAACATATCTAGCATGATTCAAGGAGATGTATTCATCAATAAATTTCTTGTATTTAAGAAAAAAATCAGTAGATTTCACAAAGCGTCGTTCGAGATTTAGAAATCGTTTTCGAGCCATATTAAAGGAATCACCTAGTTTTAAATGTTCATTTGGTCCTTTCAAAGGAAGTGTCACTTCAAAAGACCCGTTAGGAAGAATTCGAACTGTTTGACGAAATATTGTTTCTGCAATTTCATCATCAGGGTTACTTATTCTTTCTTGGGGAGTAATTTCTTCCTGAGTCCAAAATTGTTCGAGTAAAGTGTCAGCTGGGATTTGTGTAAACATACAAGTTCCGAATCGAGATTGTGCGTTGTCAAGTTTTTCCTCATATGAGATGAATTGATTGGGGACAGGACCACCAATCACGAAGCCTAGATGTGTGTCAACGAGTGTCAAAAACCTTTCATGTAATCGAATTATGCCTCCCTTTAACAACTGATAATAGACGTCTGCACCAAGCAGTAAATCAATGTGCGAGGGAGTAAAAAACAAAGGGTCAGCCAAGCTGATATTTTTAGGAATTGAAACAGAGTCCAAATTAAGGAAAAATGAAGGTAAACGATTAGTAATTTTGTCTAAAACTGTACAAATCACATCAAAGAAGTAATTTCTCTCAACGTTCGAGTGAATCGTCAATTTTACAATCCTATTTGAGTTTGTGACAGTGCTACCAACACAGTCAATTCGAATTTGTCTTATTTCAGGTGTATATCCAAGTTTTTGAAGTAAACATTCTGTCAATAAAGAGGTGGTAGCGCCAGAATCAAGAATTGCCTTAACATTTAGTGGGCAGCCATTTTTGTCAAACACAGTTACCATTGCTGTAGCCAAAAGTGTCTCTCCACTTAAGGCTGAAGTTGACAAAACTGTTTGTTGTATAGTGGATTGTATGGGTGCTAGTCATGAAGAATTATTATTCGAACTATTTAGTACAAGTTGAGGTGTAAGTGGTTCTATTGCAGTTGAATTCTGACGGTGGGTTCGATGCTGTTCTGTTTGTTCAGAGTTTGAGTTTGAATTATTTTCAGACTGC
This sequence comes from Galerucella pusilla, assembly GCA_910591695.1. NCBI lineage: Eukaryota > Metazoa > Arthropoda > Insecta > Coleoptera > Chrysomelidae > Galerucella > Galerucella pusilla. Next base: position 108,126 of record CAJUYI010000343.1, read on the forward strand.
GAAAATTGACTAACCGGATGCAACAAAGTATGATGCTTATAATTGCAAACTGTACAACCACGTGATGTGCAATTGTCAGTTACATGGTTGGGCATTAGACAATTGTAACAAAGTTTTTTATCTTTAACAAAATTATACTTTTCAGAGCGAATTAATTTAATAAATTTTTGACATTTATAAATTTTGTGTCCTATAAAATTGCAGTATGTACATTTTGAATTATTAGCTTGAGAAGAAAATACCTTTTGTTCTTCTTTATTGCTACCTTTATTTTGAACAAAATGAACCTTGTGATGTACCTTATTTTTATTAGCATTTAAATCCGGAATAGCTGACCGTTCGAAAATGATACAGCGTTTTTCAAGTAAATCGAAAAGTAATTTTAAAGTTGGGCGTGCGTTTGTACCCATTTCATAATCAAAGGCCTTACGGGTAGTTACATCAAGTTTCTGAGAAAACATATACACAAGAATTAGATCCCATTGATCTACATTGACATTTAAGTTTTTTAAACCGTCCATGTTTTGTTTTAAGAGAGTAACAAAAGTGACATAGAATTATTTTTACCTAAAACAGGAGCGTCTATTAAATTTTTTATGTATGCGTAAATTATGTTCAATTCATTGTCATATCTATCCTTTAGAGTCTTAAGGGCTACATCGAAGTTATCACTGATCAATTGTAAATTACAAATTAAGTTTAAGGGTTCGCCTTTAAGATAAGTTTTAAGGTAGATTAGTTTTTCAATATTGGTTAAACTATCATCATCTTCAATAAAGTTCTTAAAAAGCTCATAAAAACCGCGCCAAGTAGTAATATCACCAAAAAACCTAGGAATATTCAACTGAGGCTTATTTAAACGAGAAACACTAGAAGTAATATTAGGAGATTGTGAAGGGGAAGAAACATTTCCCAGTATTTTTAATTGATCAATCTTAGCTTGTATTCTAGACCTCAGGCCATAATATTTATTTTCTGATGTATCTCGCTCTTCATTATCATCAGTTTGTGTTAAACATTCAATTTCATCTTGAAATTCACAAATTTTTGTAAATGCTTTTTCAAGTCCATCTAACCTAATTTCAAGCTCCTGTATAATAGTACTATCTGCATTTTGGGTAAACCAGTTTTCAATTCTGGTCATACAGCCCTTTGCTGTAGCCCGTTTTCTAATAAAATCATCCATGATAAACAATTATTATATACAAAGAAAGTCAATACAATATTGTAGCTTAAGATTGTGTAAATGATGAATTCGCAAAAATATGTGAGCGTATTGTTAGAAACAGAGTTTGAACAAGCACTTACAACCTGTTCAATAGTTAGGTAAGTACTACAAAGCGAGTACTAAATGAAACTTAAATTCTAAATCAATGTTCAATGGTCAAATTATTTCTACTTTTGTACTTTAACGAATGGAAAGAAATAGTTTATATATACATAATTTTAATAATGTCACTACCACGGAGAAGGGCTCGGAATCAATTTACGAGTCATTCGAATTCCAACTGATCTGGATAAACCTTCAAAATGACAGACGCCCTGTTAGTAGTAGTAAATAAGACCTCTATAAGTACCTAACCTTTGATAATCTTGATATCATGGAATATTTAAATATTTCCTCGAAGATTTTAAAGCAGAAGACGTTGCGACATGCGACAAAATCGGTCAGCTCCTACCTTGTTTTAAGTATGTTCTCTTCACTTTCTCCTTGCACTCTTTGTCTCAATTTTCAATAAGTAGCTAGTACCTCCAAAAGTCTCAAGATTCAAAATCCGGTTCGATGGGACCAATTCGTGTTTGGGACACGAAGGGTACGTAAATTCAATGTGGACTGTATAGTTTGATAATCAACTTTATTGATTATATTTTAGTTAACAACTCGCAAAATAAAATGACTTAAAAAATATCGAAAAAACTCATCTGACATATATTGTCAAAAAAACTCACTGCACACTATATTATTTTTTTATCTCAAAAGTGAGGGCACGTTCCGGTCTTGGGACACCAAAGGGTGCGTTCACACATTGTTCTGGTTATCAGAACACTGATAATACAAAAACGACAAACTGAATTTCGAATTACGATATGACAACATATTTATACCGCAATTGACAGTTCAACAAAACTAAAATTATATTTAGTCGAAGGTTATTCCGAGCTTAAACTACCTATTTCCTTAGATTAAAATTACTACCAAAGTTAGTCCTAGACTAATCTCGGAGTAGCCTATTCCCTGTCTAAAATGCGTCGTATCTGTCAAACTGATGGTTTAAGCATAGAATAAAGTTAGTCTTAGGTTACTCCGTGTTTATTAATAAGACCGTTAGAGTTTTCGGATGGAATAGAGGCGAAAATACGCCCAAACCGTGGGTTATGTTGTGCTTTCTTATTGCAAACCAGAATGATCAGTTAAATCTTGTAGATTGGTGGGAAAATTATCCACTGTCAAGGTCGACAGATTCCTCAAGACGTTCCAACTTTTATGGAGTCCGGAGCTGAACATGGAATTCAAATTCCTTTGAAAAATCATCGATAAGTCGAATAAATAAGTATAATAATCCCTGACATTCAGATAAAATAAAACTTATCTTATTTTGTGTTTTTATTTTACTTTTTTTAATAATATAAGAACGTAATTGAGCCTCATTATTTGGCTTCTCAAGGAAGGCGACAATGTCTAGTTAGGACACCTATCAAAACTCCTAATGCTGTACGTCTCACTTTGGATCAGGCATTCATTTGATCTCAGATCTCATCTAGATATTTTCAATGGTCCGATCTCATTTTTTTCGGCGTTACATATTCCTTCCAGTATTACATTGATGCTGATACTGTAAAAGAGTTTTTCTACACCCGTGTTATAACAATGCACTTATATGCCCATAATCCGTTTCATAATGATACCCATTACGATACAGATTTTTAATCAATAGAAACCCACAATTTTTCAATCAAGCATGCTGTGCATTTGACGTTTATCCAGGTTCCTCCTCTCCAATAAGTCGAGGACGCGGTAAGGCCTACAAAAAGCTATGTGAAAAAATAAATGTAAATCCAATACTGGGAATTCCAATGGATCAGATTGCCCCAGAATATTGCTTTAAAAACGAATACTTATACAGTTTACATTCCAGAGACAAAGAACTGGGCCTCCTATAACAGCAAATCTCAACTGGTACACACTCTAAAACATACTCTGGAATAGGAGCCAGAATATATGGGGTATAAGAGAAGATTACAATCTCTCTAAACCTAGGGAAACATGCCACTGTCTTTCAGGCAGAGGTAATGGCGGGACAATGCTGTACAGAAGAGTTGATGAGACGGGAGATGGATAGACAAAGAAATGTCACCTACTCCTACAGTCAAGCAGAACTAAAGGCGATACGCTATTATCGGATAACTCAAATCTAGTAAGGAAGTATCGCAAGGCCCTCAGCAGACTAGGTACTTAGTCATAATAGAGTGACCCTAGCCTGGGTACCAGGGCACCAAGGAATAAAAGGCGATGGAAAGGCCGATGAATTAGCCAAGCAGGGAGCAACGGAGGTCATGATAGGGTCAGAAGCTCCCTGTGGAATTTCTATCTAAGGAGAGCATCCACAAATGGATAAACAACCAGGAGTTGCGCTGGTGGTATAAAACCCCGGGACAAAGGCACGCTAAATTATTCCTTAAAAACCCTTCGGCCTACTATGTCAAAGTCGAGAAACGACGAGGATGATGGTGGGAATGCTGACTGGACATTGTAGGCCGAGGAAACATATACACACAATAGAGTATACACGCATATTCCATATTTTGCTTGGATATTAATTCATAATAGTAAATATGATATCAGAAATTACTAATAATAGGAAATAAATGAAATTCAACTTTCAATGTTCTTTCCGACCACAACCCGAGGATTTCCGAACGCTAACGATGATACGTGTGATGTCATATCTCTTGTGTTTACTTATGTCAATACGGCCGGTATTGCATTAGGTTATGTGTAGTTGTGTGTTTATATTGTATTTTAATCAACTATTAATTGCTTCATCGACGTAAGAATATAATTTATATGTTTGTTTGAGACCATTACGTGTTTGTGTGTGCTTTTTTTATTTCTAAAAGTCAACGTAAACTGGAAACTGGTCATAAATATTCGATATTCCCGAGGATATTTTAAAACTTTTGGAATAATATATTTTATTTACTATTTCAGTGTTCAGTGACGATTCTTTCATATTTTGTGAGTTAAGATATGGCTAGCGAAGGTTTTGTAAAAGTACAAACTGATAACTTGCCCAAAGTAGACTCATTTATGCTGCTTGAATTTATAAAGTCAAACAGCTGCTTTAATGCAGAGAAAATAAGAGGAGTTAAAGCATTATCGTAAGTACGATTTAAACTATGTTTTATTTATATAATATATACCAACCATATTTCGATGTGTGGTCGTAAGAAAATGATGTTTTTACGGTTGATTCCTAGACATATAGGTACATAACCTCAAACTATTTAAGAATAAAAATTACCAGCATAGAAGTAGGTACTTACATTAAAATGGTCTTCACAACCAAAAGTAATGCCCTTCTCTTAAGTGTATTTTTGCTTGTGCCACCAGGTAAAGTAACAAATATTTTGTCTGGAGTTTTAATAGACGTTGATTTACACACTGGAACAATGCAATACTTGGAATACAAAGTTTTTTTTTCGGCTTTATCCATTTTTAAAGCTTCCAGAAACAAATTAGGTCACAAGAACTCAGAGCATGATACACGAATAAGATCGTAAACAAATGACGTCACACAATGGGACAGCCATCTTTATGACGTAAAGCGCGTTTCAAATTTTATGATTTTTAAAGTCGTTTTAAAAGTAAAGTTTATATTTTTTTGAAAAAATAGGCATGCAAGGTGTTAGGAGACCTGATAAAGCGTCAATTCCCAGCACCAATAGCAAAATTTATGCTTGTACCCCATTGGCTTAGCAAATAACAGTCTATGGAGGTTCTGCCAGGAAAAAGACGAAACCGTGTAGCACATACGAAGGTCTAGCAAGGATGCGGTTTCTCATAGGAGAAGCAAAACCGAGGGCAGAGAGCTACGCAGGGAAGGCGGTATCCAGGCTAATAAGTCTAATGAAAAGAGTAAAACTATTGTAGATATTGAACTCTGAATATAGGGAGGACTACAATAGATCTGCAAAGGTCGCGGTGGGATAGGACAAAGAACCACTCCAATTCTAATCTAATCTACTGTCACTCTATACTAATCAATCACGGTTCATGAGATGCAGCCAGACAGACGGACAGCGGAGTCTTAGTATTGTTCTTTTCACGATCTAAGAAACTGTCTTGATAGGATATTGACATGTAATAAAGCCATAAAACTATTAACCATGCCAGGGTCGTATTTATTTTGTTGGCGAATAATAAATTATCATAATAAATCATAATCTAAGAATTTAGAGTCGTTCTTATTATAGATACTTTATTTTAATATAGGTAATGTACTATTTGTAGGTGGTCAAAAAATACCAGTCATAATGGAAATTTATACCTGATGGTAACATATAAGTATGAAAGAAATCTTTTTTAAACATTCTGAAATACTGTCAGTTATTAAGTTCTGCAGTATAAAAGCCGTTTTAGGCAGTAGTCGAAAATGTTTGCTGTTGAAGCAAAAATAATTGTTAAGTATTTACATAAAGTTAGTTGAGCGAGGCTACCAAAATCATTTTTCATTAAAGGAAACATCAACTTTAACCGACATTCCTGAAAGTACATTATGAAAAATAGTAAATAATACTGTAAAGCCTAGAAAAGTTGGAAAATACTAGTGATAGAGAAATTGATTTAGAGTAAGATATGGTGTATTTTATTTTGTTTTTAAATGTAAGTATTATATACTATTAAAATATAGTTGTAACATGCTGTTCAGCTGTTACCTTTTCATCTTGAAACTATTTTACTTAGGTAATGAATTTTTGTGGCTCATTAGTCACTAGAAAAAATTTCTACTAAATACCCAATCAAGCCGTTTCCTTGTCGCATTAGTCACTCCGAAATAAAACATTAATTTTTATCAATTTCCCTTCCATTTTTGTCTGTCGATGTTCGAAATTTCAATTTTCGAGTGGAACTCTTTATTTCCTCTAACTGCCACCTTGAAGGCAACAGTTAGTTATATTTATGTATATTTCAAATTCTTTTTTGCTGAACAATTTCTTATTGTCTGGTTGGTAAGTTAATAATTGTATTTTCCCTAGGTTATGTTCTAGTGCTTACAGCTTATCTATATTTATTGCTTATTTGCTGATTTACATTTTTTGTATATGCAAGGAACAAAACGAATAGAATAAAACAGATCACTGTTAAGTTGTATTTTAACACGTGGAGTTTGGGTTTTGTAAGCGCTATAGCATAAGCTCCTTTTTTACCAAATCTGTTTTATTTATTCGTTCCTTCCTAATGTTTTTTTCTAGTTCCTTATACCCTTTTCCCGCAGCTTTGCAGCCGGCAAGTTTACGGTAATTTCAAGGCAAGTTTTACCTTTCAAGACAAGTTCCCAATTTCAAATCTAGGCAAGATTCAGCCGCCTTTCTTCCCAATCCCGATCCGTGCGAGAGGAGACATCACCGACATCGCCACCATCGCGCTAAGACTTGCAAATATCCACAGCCTTATAAGATAAGTTCCTTCGTCTTATCTTTAGCGTGTGTGAGATTTGGATTTGGTTTGCTAATTATAACAAATTGGGATTCTCTTCATTTGATTTTTCGAAATAATCAATTTATGTTTAATTTTCAAATATTTCAATAAATAATTATTATGTTCATCCCTTGTACCTATTGATTATTCAATGTTTATTGAATTGGATAAACGTGTTCGGAAAAAGATATTTTCATTTTATTAATTTTTTAGTAACTTAACGTTAATTTTCACAAGGCGTTTCCAGCTTTCCACCTTTTGCTTCTGGTTTTAATTGCTTCGTTTCGATTAAAAAGCTGGTGGCGTCCGATTTCCATCCCAGTGATAGCGTATAAAATAGTTTCCTCACGACTATATAAATTCTTCACACCAGTGAATAATAAAATGAATTCACTCTCGTTAGCCAATCACATTCTATTATTCTCAGAATTCACGCTAAAATGAATTAATAGTATATTATTAAACGAGCAATTTATGATAGCCATTATTCACGCTGGGTGACGTTTGCGTCCCGAGCCGCAGGCGAGGGGCGCAAGTCACCCGAGTGAATATTGGCCATAAATTGCGAGTACCGTTATAAATATATTGTTTCGAAATACTTAATACTAGAAAATGTCGTTATGATAAGTATCAATACTAAAGATTTCGAATATTTTATCGATACGATATATTTCAGAAACAAATTTCCTGAACAAAATACACAGATTTAAAAGTTTATTTCATATTGTACCCCATCTGTAGTCGTGAATTATGAACCATAATACACTCCAGTGTATTATGAACCATAATTCACTCTAGTAGATATATGGGTACCATATACCTTTTGTTAGGAGGTAAAATATCGACTTATTATTAGGTGGTCGTGAACAAAATCAATAAATCAAATCGTCTCTTTAAAACGTCAGATACCTAAGAACGCAAATCGCTTCTGAGAGCGCGTCGTTTGAAACGTCAAAATAATTATAGAATTATAATTTTACGTATTATAAGAGAAAAAAAATGGACAATAGTAGCGATAGTGAAAATGTACGCCTCCCGGAATTAATTTCATTTATAGATGTGAGGTTTCCGATTAAAAATGTGAGTTATATATTCACTCTTAACATTTTTATAAATATGCTCCATAGCCTAGTGGTGGTTGACTATGGCGCGGACGATCGAGGTTCAATCCTCACTGGAAGTTTTTTCTTTTCAGTCGTGGAGAAAGTATAGTCTTTTACTTGTGTAGAATGGCTATTATTCACTTGGATGATTCCAAAACTTACTCGCTGCGCTCCCTCGTTTTGGAAACTTCATTCGCGTGAATAATAGCCATCATTCTGCACTCGTTGAAGAATATACTATTAATTGGTGTCGAATTCCACTCCCTGAAGTGGAGTGCTCTAGCCTGGGGCTGTTTATATTATTAGGCTGCATATTATTACTGCAAATTTTTGTTTGGGGAATATAAAAAAAATAAATTGTTAAAATTTATTTATTTAGTACTTTTCCTCTTTCATCGGGTATAGTGCGGCTCTGCACGGAAAATCCGAAAAGTTTTATTGTTTTATAGCATCTCAAGCCTAACTCAAGTCAAGTCAGTTTCTTCCATGGTGAAAAGAACTATAATAGGGTCCGATTCCTACCCTTTAGGTACAGAGCCCTGAAAATTGACTTGTGCAAGCGTTAGACAGAAAAATATTGAGATTATTCTAGCCTAAACATTTTTACAGTATAATTCTAGGCAGCTACCTCGGATATCTTTTATCAATTTTTCTAGCTAGACATGTTCTGTTCTAACCTTCATTTAAAGTATTTATTTTATGGTTACAACTCTATTGTACTACTTAGGGAAATATATTATAAGCTCAATTATTTTTTTTAAACAATCTATTAATACACTCCATACCTTATTGAAATTCTTTTTATTCCAGAATAATTTGTCACAAAGAGTCTATTTTAAGCAACCATAATTGTCGAAAGAAGAAAAACAATATATTTCGTTCATTCATGTGAATATTGCGATTACATTTGGTAACGTGAAAAACAAAACTTGTGTAAATAGTATTTATTTCATATCATCATACTTTGTATACAGAATAATATTTCATTATCCATTATGTAGCGAACATTGTAAATCGTTGATTATTACGATTCTTTTGTTGTAATGAGAACTACTTATGTGCAAAAATATGGTCCAGTTACGGTTATATATTATACATTTTGTAATATTAAATAACGATTAAATGATTACTATAAAGCTATTTTATATTTTCCACAAGAATAAATTAGGTTTGTTCGAACAAATGCTGGAATCAAAGCGGATTATACAACGCATGCGGGTCTGCAAAGTACATTTCGTACAAACTCTTGAAACTCTGAACTGATAATGAATACCATCCTTAAAAATCAAAACATTTTTAGAAACTTTAGACTTGAATATTTGCTTTAAAACCGATTAAGTACAATTTATCCAAATTCATTAAAAACAACCAATCTAAATCTTCAAAATTAAACGAATCAGGAGTTTATAAATTAAAATTTTCATACGTGGAATGCTTGGGAATTTTAAAAATGAAATTTCAGAACACAAACCTATGACAACCAAAAATTAGATTCCAACTAATCAAATCATTTATTAGATAACCAACACACTTTCGATTCAAATTTTAAAATTTTGCATATAGAACCTGAATCCCTCAACTTAAATCTTTTAGAAGCTCTTGAGATAAATAAAAACAAATATCCAGATAATCTTCTTAACGACAAAATAGATATCAACAATAGAGTACACGCATATTTCATATTTTGCTTAGATATTAATTTGTAATAGTAAAGTTAATATCAAAAATAACTAATAATAGGGAATAAACCAGTTTCCATTGGAAATTACTTCCAAATTTTAAAATAAAATTCAAATTTCAATGTACTTTCCGACCACCACCCGAGGATTTCCGAACGCTACCGATGATGTAGCCGTGTGATGTCATATAATTTGTTTACTATTGCATTAGGTTCTGTGTAGTTTTGTGTTTATATTGTATTTTAATTAACTCTTAATTGCTTCATCGACGTAAAAATATCATTTATATGTTTGTTAGAGACCATTACGTGTTTGTGTGTGCTTTTATTTATTTCTAAAAGTCAACGTAAAGTGGAAAGTGGACATAAATATTCGATATTTCCGAGGATATTTTAAGACTTTTGAAAGAAAATATTTTGTCTGGAGTTTTAATAGACGCTGATTTACACTTTGGAACAATGCAATGCTTGGAGTTTTTTTTCGGCATTATCCATTTTTAAAGCTTTCTGAAACAAATTAGGTCACAAGAACTCAGAGCGTGACACACGAATAAGAACGTAAACAAAGGACGTTACTCCATGGGGCAGCCATCTTTATGACGTAAAGCGCGTTTTGGCGGACTTTCAAATTTTATGATTTTTAAAGTCGTTTTAAAAGTGAAGTTTATATTTTTTTGAAAAAATAGGCATGCAAGGTGTTAGGAGACCCGATAAAGCGTCAATTCCCTCCAATAGCAAAATTTATGCTTGTACCCTATTATCAAGTCATATACAAGGTACATCAGAAAATGGAAATCTTACCCAATAGACCATTACAGAATGACGTCATTTGCAGGTCGGCCACATTGTCCATTATCTTGACAGCTATTAAATTAATAATACTTTTTCCACATTCCAGGACTTCTGTAGTGGATAGACAAAGGTATATTTCGTAAAATGTATTGATTTAATATTTCAGCAATTGATAGTTATACTTGGGAATGCGCGAATTACGTAGTTGAATGAACTATAGTCAAACGCACTCTTATCGTGCGGGTTCAAAGGTCACTAACCATATGTATCAAATCAAAAAACACAGAGGTTATCAGAATGTGAGATAACAAATACACCCGGAGAGAAGAAGAAGATTATTTTAACTAACATGAAGATAGCTACATAGTCGTACCAAGATAGCTACATCATATATTGTCACTTTGAATTATCAAACTGACATTTAAATAAAAACTTCGCTTTTTAGAATCGCTGAAAAAAAAATACATATCCTTCTTTTTCCCGTCAAAATTGCATAAGTCTGTCTTATTTATCTTACGGACTTTATTTGGAAGTTATGATTAAACGCATTAGAAGAAAACGAAAACGGTGAGTATGTCTTTGTTGAATCGGTGTCCCGCACGATAAGAGTGCCTTTGACTATACAGGAATTCAGGACAGATCCCTACTGTTTCTAGGTAACCATTTATTTTATTGTAGTGTAAGCATTTTGTTGGGTTACAGATTTGTAGACATGAATAAAGATATGTGGAACGAATAAGTTGTCTTTTTATTCTAATAAGTATGAGTGATAGAACAAAAAGCTAAAATAAAAAGAGCATGTGTGCTAGTCTCTACTTACACATCGATAAGCAATCTTTACAGTCCGGGAATGTTCGGCACAATATACTATTTCCGCAAATCGCTAGGAAATTTTGACATTCCTGTTAAAATTTCTTGAAGAAAAAGTCAGGACTTCCTTACTGTAAGGAAATGTCATTTCCTTACTGTAAGAAAATGATATTTCCGTACAGTTGTTAGTGTTCTACATAAATGATTGAAAACACATTGCTTATAAGGAATTAATTTATATTTTGAAAACATCAAGTCATTGCTGAATACATTTTTAAGATCAATTTGTTATATTAACAGTAATTTGACAGTTAGTACAATTATTGAACATTGGAGGAACACTCTTAGAACTATGAGAAACATTTTGGACAACATGCAGGGTGGTAGGGTCATTTTGTTGAATCTTTTTTACTGTGAAAATTTTATTTGCCACCTCAACCTTATTGTTAAGCGATTCTTCGATATATCCTTCAGCAACGTTTGATGACTTCCATCCGCCATGCCTCTTTAAACTAGTTATGTCGGCACCAGAGTCAACCAATATTGTTGCAGAAGACCGACGAAAGCAGTGACCAGTATATTCTGTCGGATTTACCAAGTTCAAATAAGTAGCAACTATTTTGGGCATTTTTCTAAATTGATGAATTCCTACCACTTGTCTACAACCCTTTCCGCTTTGATATTTAAAGAAAAATCGGTCACTGTTCATATTTTCTGGTCTTAACGAAACATACTTTCGATAAACATTCAAGTAGATCTGATTAATTACAAATGATCTTGGTTTGTTGGTTTTCGAATCAGGTATGCTGATTAAAAGCTTAGATTCTAAGTCTTCTATATCGTGTACAGTCATTCGGACTAACTCATCCATTCTACAGGCCCCAGAAATACCAAATATTACAGCCACCTAAAAAATAAATAAAGCTTTAATCTAAATAGAAATTAAAAACTTTGTAAATTACCTACCTTAATCATTAAATTTTCTTTATCTGGAGCTTCCTGGATAAATTTTTCAATTTCTTCCTTCGTTAAAATCTTAGATTTCTTTGCCCTATAACCTTGAGCTTGCCGTTTCAATAAAGAACGAAGTTTTGAGTATGTAGATATATCTACATTGTGTTTAAGTGCAAGGGTTGACTTCAGCATTGAATAATTGGCCCATAATGTTGAAGATTTCATCTTTAAACAAAGGTCTAGGAAGTATGCCATTACAACATTTTATGAGAAAGAACTCGTATTTTTACTCATGCGATAATCCATAAAACGTCTGTATGCATTTTCGGACTTTTCTCTTGATTTATTTGGCAATAATTCTAATGAAGCAGTATTCACTGCCTCAACCAGCTCTGGAGGAGTCCCAGGAACGGAAATTTCATCATCACTTATCATTTTACTTTCGAGAACACCAGCAATTAAATTTATAAGCGTCAAGTTTGACAATTCAACCTCAATACGTTTCCATAGTAACCCAAGTAATTTTATTAGGAATTTCAAAGCACCATTTATTTGGGAATAAAATTATCGCGTTTTTTTTTAAATCAATCAATATCTGTCGAATTTTAAACGATTTGCGGAAAAATAGTATGTTTACCTCGTAGGAAAAGCCACATTCCTGGACTCTGTGTTGCTAAGTCTCGGCTTGTGCCTCGACTTAGCAATCTTCACAGTCGTCCAGGAATGTTAAGCTTTTCCTACCCGGTAAACAATGTACTATTATTGCATGATTGTGATTTGTGCTTAAATTTTACTCTTTTGATTGGTTAAATCGTTTTTAAAATGTCGCTGTATCGACTTCTTGCAAAATTAATGATCTTATTCAATATTTGAATAGATGAGGCTTTTACTTGATGTAGATCCATAGTAAATAATGAAATCAAACAATTTTATTTTGTTAAATCTACATTATATTTAAACTTAAAGTGACGCGTTTCGCTAA
>CAJUYI010000343.1:131144-146178 GCA_910591695.1 Galerucella pusilla
TACTTAAATGAATGATTTATTACTCCTTGTCCTTTCTATATAGACAGGAAGTAGCTGTAGAGTAGGGAGGGTGAGTGTAGGCTCACAGGACGTAGGCCACATGTGACCCATTGTACATCCTCCCGAGGAAATGTCCTACTAGGTCATCGTCCATTCTGTCTTTCCTAGGAAGGTAACAGGTCACTAGGACACATCTCCTTTATATGGGCAGGTGTGGGCCAATACTCTCCGAACACACACTCTCTCATTGACGATAACTCAGGCTGCACTCGCATAGGATATGACTGGCAGTTTAGTAATCCTGTTCGCACATCTTGCATAAGGTCTGTTCACTAGTCCCATTCTTTAGTTGACAGTGGCTAGTCAGAAATCCTACTGTTAAGCGTTGGTTTTTCCTGGTCATCGCCAAGTATTTCTTCGGCGTCCTTTCCAGGGTCACCCAGGGTAATCTTGGCAAAACTGCATCCCTTGATTTCATCCCACCTCGTCAGGGGTGGAGCATGGGTGTAACGTTTGGATAGGGGTAGAGGGATCTGGCTTTCGTAGTGGCTATAGCTATAGTAATGCTTTGCTAAATATTGTAAATTATATTCGAAAGGCAACAGATATAAATAAATGTATGCTCATGTTGTATTATTTGGTATTTTACATTTTATTGGATTTTTCTTACAAGCGACTAAATTATTAAATACTTATTTTTGTTATCGGAACTTACTGTGGTGCTTCTGATTTATTAGATATATCTAGAGGTGTTCCACAAGGAACTATCCTTGGACCCCTTTTTTAGCATTTATATTTTTAATTTGACATCTAATTGAGACAATGTCCATTGTTATGCTGATGATACTCAAGTATATTGTACACTCTCGCCTATTGATTTGGCAAGTGCTTCGCAGGAAAGCTTGATATTTATCTAAACTTGTAGTTGCATCTGAAAAACATCAACTAAGATTGAATCCCTTTAAATCGGCTGCTATGGTTTTCGGTAAGAATAAAGACAATATTTGAAGTATATTCAAATCTTCATCTTCAAATGTAATTGGCCTGTCTATTCTGACCAAGTCTCTTGCATGTATACAGTCTACTTTTCTCCATTGTACAGTTTTAATTTGTTCGGGTGTTGGTCCACTGGTGCATGTCGAGCCCCAAAACCTGTTACAGTTCTCAGCCGATTTCTGCACAGTGTGAGCAGTTTAGCATAGTTTTTTTATGAACGTCTTTCCATGCATTTGTTGGACGTAGCTTTTATGTCTTCCTGCTATTAAAAATTTTTATACGTTTTATACATAACACTACTGGTTTAGGAGATATCAATAAGGAACATTAAAATAGTAGTCACTCTGTATATACTTATCTATAGTTGGTAGGAATGTGTTAAAGTTACTATGCCAGTAGACGTCGACACATCCTGAACATGTAATCTTCTTCAAGAAAGAACAATTTGTTTAAATAATAACACTTTCTACTGGCAATAATCAGAATCGCTAATCGGCAAAAAAGAAAGGCAATGTGTTCTTTATGCGAATCTGCATCGAGGAAATCAATTAAATGAACTCTCTGTGACCTGGTAAAGATCTTAATCTTGTATATACTGTCAATTATTCAGATAAGTGGTTCGACTCCATTAAATTAATCCTTGGTTATTAGTTTGTACGGGATAAAAAAAACGATGTTTGTTGAAATAGATTCAGATGTTATGTAATAGGGAACTTTGGTTTTTAAACAATATTGTATTGTTGTTAATTCAGTAAAACAGTTTTAACAGAACTGATATTTGAATTGAAAAACCACTGTTCACTTCTTTTTAGTACTCCATTATTATGACATAATCTCGAAAGCTTTTAGTTGTCTATTTCCCTCGTCTTAATTTTCATTTTCACCGTTGTAAAAAAGATGTAGGTACTTTATGAAGTGGAAAATGATTTTTAATTATTTTAAAGATATCATCTTTAAGTTTAGTTAGAAAGCATGTAATGCGAAACGAAGGAATAAGCAGATGTGCGCAAATAAAAGAAAATCTAGCTCTCGTTCATTAAAATAGGAAGAATACTACGCAATGGTTTTATTATGAGTCATCCCGGCAGGAGCCAGCGAAAATTTTACCATATCGCTTCGGTAGAACTTGCCTGGAGAGGTGGAGAAGTAGTAAATAAGTTCTTCTGAACTGTGAACTCATCATGGAACAAAGAACAATCAAGTGGATGGTACAAAAACAATTCAGTGGGAATCCAGCAAAACAGACTAAAGAAGAAGCAGAGAAGGCAGGATTAAATACAAGAGAAATAAAAATAACAAACCATTCTATGCAGTCGACAGCGGACAGTAATCTGGCTAAAGGAGGGGTGGGTAATCAGCTATTATTTACAATTACAGGCCACAGTTCAGCCAACTCAAGTAAGCCTTGTAATGTATAATGAGCATTATTCCATACATCATGAATACCCTTAGAAGTGACGTCTCAGAACCTCCAGCAAGAAAACAGAAAACAGAAGATCCTGCAGCCACTCTTCGAGCTTCTCACTCTGCAGCTGAACCAGGGACGTATAAAAGAGGGGGTTTTGGGGGTTCCAACGCTCCCCATAGAAATTACAATAAAGGTACAATAATTTTTTATTAGCATACTGCCGCAATATGAGTATTCTTAGGGATGTGGCAATAGAAATATATAGATTCCTCAACAATTGTGAATAATTTAGCTGAAGAGGTTAAATTTACTTTTGTGAGATTGATTTTCTGTTTCAATAAAAGCTTAAATTTTCAATCATCTATCACTTTTTAAAATAGGTGCTCCCAAATGAATATACAGGTAACATCTCGGCTGGTATGGGAATGCGGCGAAGAACTTAGAACACTGGCGATTCGGAACAGTGTAACACTGGAGTGGGTCCCAGGTCACAAAGGAATCGCTGGCAATGAAAAAGCTGACGAACTTGCAAGAGCAGGATCGTCAGCACTGATGAACGGACCCGAACCATCTGTGTTCATACCCAGATGCTCCACTAGGTCATGGTTAAAAGGGAGGGAAAAAGAACAATCCATAAAACTCTAAAGAATACGCCCAGGCAAACACATGGGAAGAAATTTATAAAAAAACCATCAGAAAAAGTAGCAAAAGAGCTGCTCTCAATGAGCAGGAACAAACTACGCACCATAACGGGGCTTCTTACGGGAGACTTTCCCACAAAGGAGCACCTGAACAAAATAGGGCAGTATAACGGAGACCTCACATGCAGGAGATGCAAAAAGGACACTAAAACAGCTCTGCACATATTATGCAACTGTGAGATGCTGGACCACAGGAGGCAAAAACTAAATGGAAGACCCCAAATGACTCCAGAAGTCTTCTACTACCAACCAGTAAAAAACCTGTATGAGCTAATACAGGGAACGGATTGGCTGAATAGGCTGTAGTCAGAATGTTAGGAGAATCCACAATAAGCCCAAGAGGCTGAGGTGGTGCCGGCGAAGGGACGGCTCCTTTAAAAAACATGGTTATAACCATTTCAGCAGAAGGGGGCAAAACGAAAAACGATGTTTAAAAATACTTTTGGATGTAGCAAGTCATACAAATAATTAAAAAAAACTCGATTTTTTTGCATTAGGTGGCGCCTTCAATAAAGCTTTCCCCTTCTAAACCTATCAGATGAAAAAAAAACCCTCCACATGTAAAAGCTATAGCTACGTGATTGAGCTGAACCCATCAACAACAATAATGATTCACCTACACTCAACGTTATCAATGAGTTAACACAGATTTCAAACAATACTCTGACTGTGTAACTGTTTACCAAAAGTGCAATTGATATTTAATTTGTACCATAAATAATTAGGTTTGTAGTATTTTCTGATTGAATAAAGTAGGTAACTACCTGTTTTCCTGCTTCCAAATAAATACCTACATATTTATTATGTATTCATGTATAATAAGTAGTATATTTTGAAAGCTACGTGTATGCAGAATAATCTGTATCTCATGACAATACCATACTATTGCCAAACACCATTCAGGCATCTAATTTTTCGTGCAGCTGCAAAAATCCTGGTGTTCAACTCGGGTTGTTACCACCAGCACTCGTGCTTCTTGTTAAAATATCACTTAGCAATGTGTTTTTTCGGAAAAATAAATACCTATATGATATTTCACGAAAATTTCACACTATTATTTCCACTTAATCATGATAAATAGAAAAATTTTCCCAAGCTGCTGGTCCCTTGTGGTTTTTGACAAATGTCGATGACGTAATTTTTGGTTACTTTCCTATTATATTAGAATGAGTATAAATTTACGAGCCTTAAATACAATTGAGTTGAAAAAGGGGGAACAATAAATATTTTAAAACGCAGTAAATATTCGCCAAAACCTACAAAAATACACACAACCTAGATATTAGAGAATAATACGAGAAAACTAAGTAGTGTCGCTGTGTCACTGTCAAAAATATAAACATCCAGCGGGCTGGATCCGGTTAGCGAATTAATTTAATCCTACACGGAAACAAAACGGGTTATAGAATCGTAACAACAAAAATAATAAGGCAACATTTCTGGTCGTTTGTAACGTTAAGCTTGAATATTCAAGAGATTTCTCTGTATTGGTGACCTAGCGGCAATGCAATTAATGCAAAGATAATAATTTATGATCGTAAAGACGAGAGGCATGGAAGTGAACCTTGTCCGGGACGTCTACTCTCTCGCAATCAATGAGAGCAAAAAAGTTGACACAAGAATAAAAATTATTGATAACATTTAATAACATTTTCAGATGTAGGTATAGAAATAGAATAGAATTCAATTTATTGACATATCAATAGTTAATACGCTGTGCATGGGCAATAATTGTATCTTTACATTAACAGAAAAAAAATCTATGATAATCATCCAAATTCTTATATACAGTGCTATTTAAAAGTCCCCGCCCTTCCTAGTATCTTTTGAACGGCTACACTTACATTAATAAAATTTGGAGGGTGAAAATAAAGTGTTGTAAACTTCTCTACGAATGGTAACAGGTGACGTAATAGTAATAGATGTGCCACTCTGGCCAATAATTTATGGCGATGTGATATCTCGTTTGAATGGCATTGACATTGGCTACATAGCCATATTAAGTTTGTTTGGCTTCAAACTAATTTTGACGGATAAATTAAATAAATACCAATATTATTATTTCACATTTGAATATTGAACAGTCCGCCTCTGGTTAGTTGTCAAAAAAATTGACGTTTTTAATTTAATAGTATTTGTTGCTTTGCAAAGTTTTTTTAAATAGCTTAAATATTCAATTTTATTATTATTTAACGAGACGATTAAGAGTTTACATAGGCAAAATGGTACGTACTCAAGCCGAAAAAGTAGCATACCATATCTGACACCATTAGATTTTTTTCTATGGTGGTACTTGAAATCCAAGGTTTATACTACGGCACCAGATAGCATTAGCGTTTTGAAAGAAAGAATTATTGAAGAATGAAATGCAATGCAATGACTTTTGAATAGCACTGTATAATATAGCAAAATTATAATATAGATACCAATGGGGGACACTTTTTTCCGATATTTGTACAACATTTACCACCTAGCGGGGGTAGTAAGATATAATTTTAAAGTCCTTTAGATTCTCTTTATAACAGTCTTTGGTCCCATTTTGTAATAGATTACTTTTTAAAATTTAAATTATGTGCTTACTTGTTTAGTTATTAAAATTGGAATAGGAATATATCTGAATGTTATCTAGTATATAATGTCACTCATTTTTCATTTTTGTCCTAAATTTGGATAGTAGTTTGGCTAAGCCTTTCGCGAAATAATTTTGGTGCTGTTTATTTACTCCGTCCAATAACACCTGAAAATAACGTAAGCTCCTCGAAAGTCACTGGAGACTTCACTTTGGGCTCAATTTGTAGGTCATGGCAGATGTTTTTAAACGAGAAAAAACTTAATGAGATTGAGTTTACGGAAGGGGGGGAAAGTGGCGCACTAAACCCTGGAAAACGGGTTTCTCGCTAATATCTGGCTAAATATGCCAGTTAGAGAATTTGTTTATATAAAAAATTAAGATCGTCTTATTATCTGCAAAAATAGTTCTCATCATTTTTTTCGAAAATTCGATAGTTATCGAGATAATGAGACCTAAAAGTCTCCTCATTTCAGCTCCTGCTCTGCCTGTAGGAATTCTGCTGTCTGCATTAACTTGTAAGCGGGCGGACGAATTGTTCCATAGTTGACATTTTCTGATGATTCAAAGAACATCACAATGGAGAGACCCGTAGCTATCATTCCATGTGACTTGCAGCTCGTTCATACTCGACAAAAAAATTTAAAAAAGCGATCACAAGTTTTTTTCCACTTTATACCTGAATGTTATCTACCAAAGAGAGCAAAATTTCGCTCTCAGTAATAAAAATGAAGTGTTTCTTGATTTGAATATATCGTCCTCAAGTATACTTTATACAGGGTGGTTCTGAAGTAATTGTACATGGAAGTACAGTACAATCTTCACTTTAAAATATTGCGGTTCAAGCCAACTAGGTTTAATAAAATGTTGATATTGAGGAATATACAAGTTGTTGAACATGAAATTTTAATTTTTGTTTTTTACAATAACTTCAACGCTTCTGCATACACGTCAATTTCCACTAGATGCTTTTTCTTCCAAACTTCACATCATTTCTTAAGTAAATTAAAATACCATCATGGCTATTTATTTCCTCCTGATTAGTGAAGTTTTATTGATTTAAAACGAACTTAATTTCATTATATTTTCATGTTGGCAAACGGACCTGGAATAAACGCATTAATCTTTAAAATATTACGCGAATATTCCATCTTCCATTTTGATTTATTTAATTTACATCATCAATGATAAAATCTTACATAATTCAACACAGGAAATAGCTCGTGAGTTCGTGTTGAATATTTCGTGAGAATATTGTCTTTTAATATCAACTGAACAAATTGTATTACAATTTGTTTCATACAAAAATATTAATCAGTTTGACATCAAATTGATAATAATCAAAATGAATTTCAGTTTATTCAGCCAAACGATTGAAAATAATGAGGATTTTAATAATAGGTGCAATAAATAGTCGAAAATACAATTAAGAATTCATAGTGAGTCTCGACCAACAGGACGGGGGCTCTTTAGTAGTGTGTATTTTGAAATATGCAGAATGTGGCTATTAGACAACTTTTTACTGAGTCCTTGAAATTTACAGTTCAATTATTACATCATACAATATGTTAGATTAGATTTGATGAGGTAGATAATTGATCTATTCAATTACGACCTTTCTTACCAGATCTATTATATCCCGACACTTTTCAAATAGCCAATCAGAATTAATACTAATACTTTTATAAAATTTCATACCGGTGGCTTCTCCTCACCTATGACTTCAAATTCTTGAACAGCGTATAATTGATATAAAAGAAACCAGAGTAATAATTGATAAATGTGCATATTTGCAGCTGTGGCTTTTATTTTCTTTATTGATAAATAATTGAGTAGGTACAAAAATACGACATTAACCAAACAAATACATAAATAGATGTCAAAATAATAGTATCATACTATTATAACGCATTACAAATTTGAAAATAACTTTTCAAAGAGTAGACTGTTCACTAACAACAAACATCTACTTTTCGGTCTATATGCCCTGACCGGCAATGAATTACAGTTCCAAGTTAAACGGGGTTTCGATTTCTCCACGATATAACCAATCATTCTGGTTTGTAATTGGAAGGGACAATATCACTTGTATATCGGCTTCGACGTATTTTCGCCTCATCAGTCCAAGGTAGATATCATCCGTCCAGAAGCTCTGATAGTATAGCTCTGGACTGGAGATAGCGCTGAAATCACATTAATATATTTAGGTACACCAGTGAAGGGAATGCAAAAAATGCGATAATAGCGACATCCCAAAACTAATAGTTCAGTCGACAAGTAGTTAGAAAAGTGTCGGAAGTTAATGAAACTTTAGGATGTTGTTCAGGGATGATTAAAAAACAACAGTGGCCCCGTTTCCCACACCAAACGCTACTCCTGAGCAGATCAGCGACGCTGGAGAGAAGTTCCTGGTAGCAGTTTATGGAGGCAACATTGACAATGACAACCTCGACGACCTAAGGTACCAATTATTCACACGATCAGTGACGAAGGCTAAATTACAACTAGCCCGCCTACCACCAACAAGGGACGCTGCCAAGTACCACTCCCTCCGCACTTACCAGCAAGTACAGGCATGGTTGGGCAATAATCTTCTCCCATCAGTATGGGGCTGGAGCCTAACCACACGAGGGGTACTACCAATCCCCACAACCAGAAATGCTGTGCCAGATGACATCCCCAGATTGTTTCCTGCAAGTGCAGCGAAGGCTGTAGCACCGGAGCTTGCGGCTGTAAGAGAGCAGGTCTCCGGTCCTCAGCAATGTGCAAGCACTGCACAGGCCACTCCTGCGAAAACGCCCCCGCAACTGATTTGAACTAGGAAGACTCACCAGTCATACTGGACGAATACGACGACGACATCATTGACAGCCTGATCGCCCAGGAGGACGACGAGCTGTCACGAACAGAACCAGCGGCTAAGAAATCTCGACAGGAAATGTAATAAATACAAATGAGTACCCAATATGATAAGCACATTTCTGTATCTTAATTCCCCAATATAATATATGCCTTGAGAATAACTTAATATTGTTAATTACACTGATTACTTCCACGAAAGGACTACGTCTTTTTTTTAACCTGCTCTGGGTTAATTATGTAGGGGGGAGGGTGGATATCGATCCAAAAAGTAACTGATATCAATATCAAAATGATGTGAATTAATGGGTATGGTTGGATTTCATGAGAAAGTTAGCTTTTAAGAATTGGGATTGGGTGGGGGAAGGAGGTGTGGGGTGTCTAAGGTTGGTGACTTCAACCAAGAATCATAATTACAACAACATCTTATCATAATTCGGGTATAACAGATGACATAAGATGGAAGTTTGCATTTTTTTGTCATTTTTCAGCGAATTGTGAAACATGGCCTATGTTTCGACGCGTCACATCTCGGTAGCCAATTTAAATACAAACATGTTTTATCCTTCAAAATTGTAGAAAATTTAGCGCTCTACAAAAAAGTATGGAAATGTTTTTGCCGTAGGACGTAAGAGAAAAAAGTAATCGAGGAAATACCGGAGAGAGGTCGAAAATTTTGTAGTTTTCCCACCCCTACATTTTTTGCACAGGGTCCCCGAGGTCCAAAACTCGAGAAAATGTTGATTAACCATCCCTGAACAACATCCTAAAGTTTCATTGTCTTCCGACCTTTTTCCACCTAACCCCACTTCTTTCAACCTGTCGACTGAACTATAAAATCACAAACTAAAATTCATGTTGACAGAAAAAGCTTCTCGGTTTTGCAGTTATTAATAATTAAGCAAATTGTAAAACAATTTGTTCACTGTTGATATTAAAATATAATATTCTTACGAAACAATCAACACGAACTCACAAGTTATTTCCTGTGTTGAGTTATGTAAGATTTTATCTCTGATGTAAATTAAATGAATCAAAATGGAAAATGGAATATTCGCGTAATATTTATAGATTAATCCGTTTATTCTAGGTCCGTTTGCCACATAATTAAATTAAGCCTGTTTTGAATCAATGAAACTATACTAACTAGGAAGAAATAAGTAGCCATGGTGCTATTTTAATTTATTTAAAAATTGATGTAAAGTTTGGAAGAAAAAGTGTCTTTTTTTAATTTCTTGGGAAATTAAACCACAATATTTTTAAATTCTTTATTTCAACGTTTCGGTAGCGTTCCAGCTACCGTTGTCAAGAAAAAATGAGTAGAAATTAATTTTTATCCCTGACACAACAGAAAAAATTTGACAACTAGACAATCAAAAATTATTTCGAAGTTTAAGACTGCAAAATTTTGTTATCTATTGGAAATTGACGTGTATGCACAAGCGTTGAGGTTATTGTAAAAAACAATTTAAAATTTCATGCTCAACATCCTGCATCTTTCTTAATATCAACTTTTTATTAAAGCTAGTTGGCTTAAATCCCAATATTTTAAAGTGAATATTGTACTTCTATGTACAATTACTTCAGAGCCACCCTGTATAAAGTATACTTTTTTGGTGATAGATTTAAATCAAGATTAAAACACTTCATTTGGCACATTTTGCACTTTTTAGTAGATAACATTCAGGTATATTCCAATTCAAATTTTGAAAACTAAACAAGTACATAATTTAAATTTTAAAATGTAATTTATCAAGAAATGAGAACGAATTTTAAAATTCAAAAACTGTTGTAAGGGGCATGTGGAACCATAATTTAGCAAAAATGATCGTTCTTACTAATGAAGGGACAACATGTGGAACCATAGTTCAGCAAAAATGATCGTTCTTCTTCAACATCTTCACTCATAAAAGTTTCTGCTTCTGCTATAAGTAGACGGATATGTGGGTGTTCAGGGGGTCTATTCACCAACAGTGAGAGTTCCTACGAGAATAATCACTTATAAAGTGCGCATGCGAGCTCTCTCGAAATTGTAAATTATGATATAGCCCGCATGCGCACTTTATAAGTGTGTACTCTCGTAGGAGCTCTCACTATTAGTGAATAGACCCCCAGGAGATGTATATTTCAGGTTAGCCGTTCTGCTTTTCTGTTGAGGTCGGAAAAATATTAACCCCGGCTTAAACCGTTCTGTTCTCCTAAAAAAGGATTAAAAGAATTTTATAGTGTGTGAAATACTTATGAAAGGCATTTTTTGATGTATGCTGACTAGTGATATTAATTAAATTCCTTGAAAATAAGGAAAACTATTGTGTTTCTTGGTATTACTAGAATAGAAACTACCACTTCACGTAACAGTTATGTTTTAATTTTCAAAATCCCAATTGAGTGATCCTAGTAAAATGTTGATGGAGGTATCTCCTGTTAGTTATCTCTGTTCAAGAATAAAATAGGTAAGGATTTGTGTGTTAATCAACTAATTGGTCCAATAATCGGATTGAATTAATAGTAGTAGCGTAAGCAACTCGTTCAAACACTCTTAACAGTTCCTTGAATCTAGCATGTAAAAATAGTCTTAACCTATCTCAAGCAAATGAGCCTAATTGGAGCCCGTTGAGATGACAATTCAAATGCGTTTTTTGTTTGTTTTTGTACGGTTGGAGAAATGGGAGATATGTTCATTAAACATGGGCATTTTACTAATAATAATAATTGTAGCAGTGGACTATTGCATCTTAAATATCTGGAAAATAGTTAGTGACAAAAAATAATGAGGAGCATTGAGCTGGCACAAATTACCAACAATTAAAGACCTATGAAAATTTTTCAACATTTGCCCAAAAAAAATTGAGGACAAAGAAACTATTTTTTGGTATTTTTGTTTTTTTGCCAAAAAAATGGTTGCATCTAGCATGGAGTGCTTGGAAAAAGGAAAATCATATTCTAAAAAGTGACTAAGTCATATTGGTATAGTTTTGAAAAAAATGGGCAAAATTAATTGTTTTAAAAAAACATTCCCCTTTTTGGACGGTCGTGGGAAAAGGATTGACTTTTGATGCCCTAGGGTGAACATTCAATTTTTGGCAGCTGTTTTCGTCAATCATTTTCATTTTTTTTTATCTATGATACGTTTTAATCAAAATATGATCATTTTAAATTTACCATTTAGCTTCATTGTCCTCAAACTGCCTGTTTTAAACTGAATATTTCAAACATTTATTTTTCTTAGGTGAATTGAGTTTGTGGCAATTATTTATAGCTTTTAAATGTGCCGTAAAAATCTGGAAATCAATACCCAGAATAGGTTACAGGAGAAAAGTATCCCTTTTTTTTATTGGTGAACCATTTTACCTATTTAAAGCATGCCTCAGCGTGTTTAAATCGAACTTTAAAAAACGCGCGTGTTTTAAAGTTACCGT
Source organism: Galerucella pusilla (assembly GCA_910591695.1). NCBI lineage: Eukaryota > Metazoa > Arthropoda > Insecta > Coleoptera > Chrysomelidae > Galerucella > Galerucella pusilla. The sequence continues at coordinate 143,097 of CAJUYI010000343.1, forward strand.
GGCAACATCAACAACTCGAGAAACGAAGTCTAAATCTAGCGTCTAAATCATGTCTAAATGACAATTTTTTTTATTATTGATCTGACAGGAGTAGTTTGTAAAGTCAAAACTTTCATTCGAACAATATTTAACAATGTCAAATTTATAAATTAAAATGGAAAGTGCCGTGGGTATTGTTTGAAATATCAATATTTCGATTTTTCAAATCTTAGGAAATGGTATTTTAATTAATACTATTGACATTCACAGAGCTCAATGAGGTTGAACTTCCATCAAAATACAAATTAGTTTATGTTTTTCTTATATTTCCATGACAACGCAAGGTATACATCATATACATCACGAATTCAACCATTTGACATTTAGTTCTTATTTCCATTTATGATTTCCATTTCTTATTGTTGTAGTAGTTATAGACCAGTATTTATAATTTCAAAGTGCACCAATAAAAAAAAATAGTATTCGTGGATAACTGGTCTTTAAAACAATTGCTCTATTTCGAGCACTCCGGCTTAGCTGTCGTGCTCGAAAAATCGCGCGTGTTTTAAATACCTTAATATCCACTTATACTTCAATATACTATTTTTTCGTATTACGTTAATGCTAAACTGTCAACTAGCTGACAAATGATCAATTCAACGTAATTCCGTGAGTGCGTAAAATGTTTTATCACACGAGTGACGTACTATACTTTATCTACGACCTGCTTGAACTTGTATTTATAAGAAAAATAAGAAATAACAGTTACATTATTAGAGGTGCTTGGTAAACTTTTATCTCCTCCATCTCCATTACTCTATTACTAATGAAAGAAGCACATTAAAGAACTAACGTTTAATCATTATTAATATTATATTGTTGATAATCAAAAGTCCATTTTTCAATTAAGTATAATCAATACATACTTAGTCCTTTGGGCTTTTCGTGGCAATATCGAATGTTTTCAAATAGTAAATTTTAAATGAAATGACGTCTATCGACAGTTGCTAGGGAAGCAGTGCGATTTACTTTACAGCTGTGAGTTTTTTTCACAGTGCGTAATAGACATCATTGCATTGATACCGACTGTGTGTTATTGACTGCTTACAGGGGGGTCGTAGGTAAAGGATTTTATGCTCCTACGTATTTTATGTTGCTAAATTCAAATTTGATGTGAAATTTTTGAATATGTAAATAATAAAATATAAGCAATTGGTTTATTATTTTTTCAAGGCTGACATCGTAATCAGCGGCCAAAAAACCCTTACCTAACAATTTTGGTAAGAATTGATTAAATATTTCTCTTGTTATTAATTTTTTTAATAATTGTTTATAACTAATTAGGGGAGAGTTGCCACACAATCAAACTTGTAATATCAAGCAGTCACCAACTTTCTCAACAATTTGCAAAAGGTTTTAAGCCGAATTATTTTTCGATATCATGAAAATACTTACTTCATTGATTGGATTTTTGAATTTTTTCATCAAATAGTGGAAGTAATTAGGAAGACAGTTAGCTCAATTTATAGGAGTAATTAATTCTTGTAATATTAACAATATTAATCAGATCAACTAATAAATAAGCTCATTAAAATGCTTAATCCATCAATTTATTTCACTACTAGGAAGTGTGACTATTGATGTTGGATGTCTACATCACATCAAAATCATAATAATTAAAAGCCAACTAAAATAAAAATGCTGGTATGGTTTTAAATTCTACTGGATTTTAGATGATTCTGATTAAATAAAGTAGTCTATTCATTAGTTATTTAGAAATCAATTATTAATTAAGTCGTAACTTTAGTAAAATTTTATGTACATCCGGTATTACACTGAGCAGGTGTATGAACAACGGTCCGATTTTTTAATGATATTATTGAAAAACAACCTTTTATTATGTTTACCTGTTTCACAAACTTGAAAATCGAAACTGAATTGAGAAAAGAAAGTGATTCACCGCCTCGAAGTGAAAGATCAATATGATTCAGGTGCAATGGAATTTTTTTTAAAAAACTGTGTACTCATTTCCCTTTCGAACAAGGTCAACAACTTTATTTTCAATTTGACTACTTCCCTGATGTTTTCCAAGTATTTATATATTTAAATGAAGAAACTATCTTGGTTGGGTAACATAACAAAATAGTTTAAATCGTAAGTGAGAGTTTTTATTATTGAAAAATTCATTTTAGATTACTTGAATAAAATTTTCGAACGTACTAAATGCAAATGGCATTGAAATTTCTAGTCAGTTTGAATATTTAATTCACCATCATTTCTTAAGCAAACTTGACCGCTAAATTTTGATGTCGACCTTACTACTACTCAGTGGTCATGTTAGGTTGAGTTTCTGGTTGTATGTATGTTGTAATATTGGGGTGACATTCACTGAGATCTAATAGATCTATTGTGTCTCCTCTCTTCTAGGTACTAAATTCCCGAGGAAAGTCTCGGAGACTAGTAGCACCTTTAGTCCTATTTCCTGTAGGAAGTTTAGGATAGTATGACTTGCACTCTACAACAAAATAGCGATAAAGATTCTCTTCTTTCGTACTCTGTAATGGGGTACAAGCATAAATTTTGCTATTGGTGGGAATTGACGCTTTATCAGGTCTCCTAACACCTTGCATGCCTATTTTTTCCAAAAAATATAAACTTTACTTTTAAAACGACTTTAAAAATCATAAAATTTGGAAGTCCGCCAAAACGCGCTTTACGTCATTTGTTTACGTTCTTATTCGTGTATCACTCTCTTAGTTCTTGTGACCTAATTTGTTTCTGAAAGCTTTAAAAATGGATAAAGCCGAAAAAAAAACTTTGTATTTCAAGTATTGCATTGTTCCAGACTGTAAATCAACGTCTATTAAAACTCCAGACAAAATATTTGTTACTTTACCTGGTGGCGCAAGCAAAAATACACTTAAGAGAAGGGCATTACTTTTGTTTGTGAAAAACATTTCAATGTAAGTACCTACTTCTATGCTGGTAATTTTTATTCTTAAATAATTTGAAGTTATGTACCTATATGTCTAGGGCTCAACCATAAAAACATCATTTTCTTACGACCACACATCGAAATATGGTTGGTATATATTATATAAAT
>CAJUYI010000343.1:146188-181380 GCA_910591695.1 Galerucella pusilla
ATAAAACAGTTTAAATCGTACTTACGATAATGCTTCAACTCCTCTTATTTCCTCTGCATTAAAGCAGCTGTTTGACTTCATAAATTCAAGCAGCACAAATGAGTCTACTTTGGGCAAGTTTTCAGTTTGTGCTTTTACAAAACCTTCGCTAGCCATATTTTTACTCACAAAATATGAAAGAATCGTCACTGAACACTGAACTAGTAAATAAAATATATTTTTCCAAAAGTTTTAAAATATCCTCGGAAATATCAAATATTTATGACCACTTTCCACTTTATGTTGACTTTTTAAAATGAAAAAAAAGCACACACAAACATGTAATGGTCTCAAACAAATATATAAATGATATTTTTACGTCGATGAAGCAATTAATAGTTGATTAAAAAACAATATAAACACACTACACATAACCTAATGAAATACAGGCCATATCGACAAAAGTAAACACAAGAGATATGACATCACATGTATTATCGGTAGCGTTCGGAAATCCTCGGGTTGTGGTCGGAAAGTGCATTGAAATTTGAATTTTATTTTAAAATTTGGGAGTAATTTCCAATGGAAACTGGTTTATTTCCTATTATTAGTAATTTTTGATATCATATTTACTATTATAAATTAATATCCAAGCAAAATATGAAATATGCGTGGACTCTATTGAGTTTGCCTACCTAGTGGAACATGACCTAAGATGCGACAGCGAAGCGAATGACTTCAAGGTAAGCATTTTGCTTGAACGGTCCTATTGACTTGCATATCACTAAAGTACCTAGTGTCAAAAAATATTGCGACTTGTTAAATTATGGCCAATAATCGTAGAATTGTAACATGAATCGTTTAAAGGCTGGAGCTATCAAGAGATCGCATAGGTTTCTAATATAGATTAGAAACCTATGCGATCCTTACTTATGATCTATTATAAGTTATTCGCTGTATTCTATTTTTTTAAGTGTTCAAAGAAGTCATGTAGTTTACAAATGGCGACCTCCTACAATTGTCCATACCTGAAATTTTGAGATTTTTGTAAAAAATGGGTTTCGTCGAGAAATCGGCCATTTTCAATTTAGACGAGAAAACAGACAGCAAAAATTTGTTGGACGTTTGATTTTCTACACTTTTGGCTCATCAATTTTTGTTCTGAAATCATTATTTTCCCAATTAAACCAAAAACAAATTATGGCAAATTGAAAATCTGGATAGGTATAACCTTTATTTCTCAGAAACTAGTAGTTCCTTTAGTACTATTTTCCGGAGGAATTTTAGGATGTCTGCAGGCTTCAACTTGGGTGAATGTTCCTCTTCTATCCAGTAATCACCCAGGTGCTGTGCTCCAGGATTCTGAGGTGCTGTGCAGTTAAAAAGTATGTGGATGGAGGCTTCTTCTCCCATGCCACAAAATCTGCATTCTTCTTCCTCCACTATTTTGAGCTTTTTCAGGTGCCCATTAAGGCGACAATGTCCCGTTTGGATACCTGTTAAAACTCTTGGTGCAGTTTTACTTTGACTTGTGCATTCATTATTTGATCTCAACAGGTTGTAGTCACCCAGAAGAGTCTTTAATTGTATAAGCCGTACTAGATCTTTCCAATGGTCAGATCCTCTCTTTTCCTCGGCTTTACCTATTTACATATTACATTGGGGCTGATTTCGCAAAAAGGTTCAGGCCCCCAGAAAGTTATTTCAGTCCCCCTCCTTGCTAGTTCATCTGCTATTTCATTTCCTTCTATTCCAGTGTGTCCGGGAATCCATAGTAAGGTGACTATATTGTTCTCGCCTAGTTCATTGAGTTTCATTTCCACACCATTTTGGAACTGATTACACAAGAGCTCAGTGCTTTAATGGCTGCTTGATTATCCGACATTATGATAATCCTTTGTCTTCTGTATCCTTTATCAATATTGAACTGGGCGCACTTTCTTATGGCGTGGATTTCCGCTTGAAAGATACTTGGGGTTTTCCCTAAGCTTTCAGAGTGTTTGGTTCCTGGCTCCTGGCCCGAACACTCCTATCCCAGTTCCTTCTATTGCTTTTTAGCCGTCTGTGTACCATTGAATGGCATTATGTCCAAGTCTGGTAATGGTATTTGGATCCCATTCCTTCTTGTTGCTTAATTCCGTAACGAATTTCTTTGAAAAGTTATATTTTTTCATCATACCGTCTTGTGGCATGTACCAGGTTGTCTGATTTTTAAGAAGTGAGGAGGTGTTTTTTTTAATGATTCCCTCTCTACTTAGTCTGTATCATGTTCTTTCTGCAACGCTTTCCACCACCATATGTAGAGGGGTGAGGTTGAGAATCACTTTCATGGCTGCCAGAAGTCTAAAACTCTTGTCAGTCCAGGTATTTAATGTTTGTTTGCCAAATTCCAATAAGATGATAATTGCACGCTCTGGTTATGTATCATGCTACCTTCCTTTTTCATTGACATTACCAGAATGGCCAGAGATCTCAAACAAAGACACTGTTGCTGAGTTGCTGACACGTTACATGGTGAGAGCTAATTGGCTTTGAAGCCACATGAAAGGCAGAGAAAATGTTTATTGCTTTAAATGTTAATTTGTTTTCCTACAATCTCTCTAAACATAAATCAATTGCGAGAGTTTCCACCTAAAATACAGTTGCACACGATTCTGGAGAGGTTGGTATTTCTGTCCTGGGTCTGCGAACGTATAATCCTGGGTGTGAACGAACAACTATCTGCACTTAGTAGTTCCTACTGCGACTTTCAACTTCCCCTAGCAATCTGCTACGCTCTGTATAAGACTGTTTCCAGATTTTGAAAATGTGCGCTATTCTATATGCTAGGTCCAATAGTGTGGTAGTAAGTTTTCTCCCAAATATCAGCAAATGCTAAAATTCGGTAAGATCCAACAGTTGCTTGCGTGGTAGAAACAGCACATTCGACTCCAGTTTCGCCCTTGGATGCATCGGAGAAGAGTTCTTGGTCATATTGTTTTCTATTGACAAGCTCTTACAAAATAGTTTATCATAAGATCATGGCTAGTTTCTTGATTGAGGAGCCTCAAAAGAAATTTGACCGTTGGATGATTATTACATTTTAATAATATGACATGGCAACATATGTGAAATCAAGCGAAATAAATAAAATCTGCCATTGTTTATGTTGGAATCAGATAATACGTCCGTTTACTCTTCCAGTATGTTTTTTGTTCGGAGATTCTCACATTTTCGCTACTATATTCATCCATCATGTTGCTTCTAGCCATAGAACTGGTAATTATTTCTATAGTTTCAACAAAACAAACACGTGAAAATAACCATCACCAATAAAAGTTAGGTTAGACTTGGATGTTACCATCATTAAACTTATATTAGGGCCATGGTGGAAGATTTATGAGGGATTTAAATTGAAAAAGTGTTTCGAAGCAGAAAATAACACATGGACACTAGATGGCGTCAGGGTAGCAAAAGGTTGGAATAAAGGTGTTTTGATAAAGAATGAGTACGCGGACGAAGTTAACCTAACATAACTGTGATGTTATTGTCTTCTTAATGGACATTTTCTTAGTCCTGAAACATTCTATTGGTAAAAGTAATAATTTTGGTTTTCTATTTTGAATATAAGCGTAAGTGAAGGCCAATGAATGAGAAAAATTGAAAATATCCAATGAGGCAATATAAAGGTTATAATAGTAATACTATTGATGGGATACCTACTCATATAAAATTCTTCAAAATACTTAAAATTTAGTATGTGCATTATCATTTAAATTGACTTTACAAGGAGAATTGGAAGATTGGCCCAGTTACTCTAGTCCTAATAAGAAAAAAAAGAAATATTATTTTAATCTGAATGATATTATCACTTAAGAATGGTCCACCCTGTATATTCGAAGACATTTTTTAATATTTCATGGATGCGTACATAGTAATACCTTTTTTACGGTAATTGCTCTCGTTGCTTGTAAATGTATTGTTTTTGTGAACATAATAACTAATAAACTTTTATAGGTCTCTTAAGTAAAAGTACTTAATCTTTTCTTTTTTATATTTATGTAATGTTTATGTAGAAAAGTAGCATTTATTAATAATTGCTAATTAGTATTTCTAGCGGTTGAAATCTATAATTACATAAAAATTACTGAAACTGAAACATAGGTGTCTCTATACGCGTGCTGTCATACCCAAGTAAACAAGTATAGACCTGTCAAGTGAACCTTAAGCCATTAATTAGTGGGGCCAAATTGTTGAAAATGGTACAGAGGATAAAGCATTTCTGGTAGAGCATTATTCTTGCACATACGGAATCGGCCGACGTAATGGTGCGATACGTGATTTCCTGAGTTCCCCTATCCTTCACATTTTCCAGATCTAACATCTCCAGACGCATACATTTGGGACATGAATAATCCTGCCCCTGTCGTTTTTAAACGGGCACCACAAACCTTCGATTAATTAAAGGATGCCGTTAGGTCCTTCTTCACGGACCTGAGACAACCCTTATTTCATAACATGATGAGAAACTTGGAACATCGGTTTGAAGTCTGTCTTGAGCTAGAAGGAGCATGTAATAAAATGAAGCACGATATTCCAATTAGGTAGTAAGGATTCTATGATTTTTTCATTGTAACTATGTACATTATTCGGACTTTTAGTAGATACCTCAAATTTCCAAAATCCATACTATACTTTCGCTCATAAAAGGCATTGACCAATATTGATGTTCAGATATTGTTATGTGCAGCTTCTTCGCGCATATGTCTGCAACTTCTAGACTCTAGTAGGCTCTTCTTATGTGAAATAAAGTCTACTATAGTTCGTTAACTAAGGAAGTGAGGCACACATTTTATAATTTGGAATATTATCATTATTATCCCAAGTTTTTGATACTAGCTACTGGGATACCCTTTATATAATTTTGTTCACAAGATGAAGGCAATATCTAAAGACTAGTAATTGATATTGGATAAGCTTTGAACAGGTGGTTAATTGACCCATTTTACTTTGAATTTTTAAAATTTATTACTGTCCTACACTCGACAAAAAATGTTTTTTTTTCACACTGCAATACTATGCGTTTTTGGGGACAGTTTTTGAATTTGAATGAACGCAATGAAAAAAATGGAGTCATTTTATCATTCACTTGATCATACACACAATATCATTGGTCTACCATCATCAAAAAAATAAATTCTTAATTAAAGAATAAAATGATTAACGAGAAAATTAATGTCATTATGGTAAGAGCGTGGGGTGCCAGATCAAAGTTATGCTTTTTCTTCAAAATGGTCCCTGGCGAGTGTTCAAAATTTCGAATTAATCTGGGCGTTTAAAGTGGATAAAAATCGAGTTAAAAAGTTGCGTTTGAATGGCATACCCTATATTCCATTACTATATTGTATTGTCACCGGTCCTTGACAAGTGGGTCAAAATCGAGTCAACCATGTGGCCTCCGTGAGATTCAAACTCGAGATCTCCTGTTCATTAGATATGTCCTCTAACCAACTAAGCCCCGGCGCCTGCTAGCGTAATCATCAATCCAGTAGTTAAAGAGTCAAAGAAGTGAGTTACAAACAAACAAACTCACGTACAAAGAGAAGCTAATAAAAGCGTGTTGAAAAGAGCTTATAGCTGGTTAAACTTATTCTTGGGATGAGGGTATATGCTTCAATAACATTTTGAACTATCCCTTGACCTAGTTATTCTCATTAATCTATAGAAACTTCCTGTACATGCTATAGGCTTCTCATGAACTGATCAGCGCAGCGGTACAAATTAATTGCCTTGGACAGCCGGACTGGATCACGTGATCTGGCCTAATGAATATTTTGTGAGCTTTTACAGTAATGAGTGAACAAACTGTGAATAATTGATGCTACACCTCTCATATTTAACAGTTGAGAGGCGGCATCCCGCCTACACACAACCAAAATATCAACAATGGATAGCAAATGTTCGAAATGTGCTCCGTCTATTTCCTGACAGTTATACATCCTATTAGTAAACTCTTGTTGTACTCGTTCGAATGTGTCAGCTGAAATTGCATTGCATTCTTCAATAATTCTTTCTTTCAAAACTCCAATGCCATCTGGTGCCGTAGTATAAATCTTGGATTTCAAGTACCCCCATAGGAAAAAATCTAATGGTGTCAGATCTGGTGACCGAGGTGGCCATTCTATAGGACCTCGCCGGCCGATCCATCTACCTCGATATTCTTCATCCAGGTATCGTCTTACTGCACCATATTGATGTGCAGGAGCACCATCTTGTTGAAATGTTATTTCCAGATGGCCAAATTCATCTGGATTATCTTCCAGAATTTCAAGAATTAACGGCTCAATTGCATTTTGTAACATCTCCAGATACACTTCACCGCTTAAATTTGAATTTAGGAAGACAGGACCAACTATGTGGTTTCCCAAAATACCTGCCCAAACATTGACTTTTTCTGGAAATTGGGTATGTTGTTCACGAAAGGTGTGAGGATTTGTGTTACTCCAATACCTTACATTTTGTGTATTCACATTTCCATTGAGGCAAAAAGTAGTTTCGTCACTAAAACAAATTGTTTTTGTGTAATGTGGGTTTTGACTAATTTTATTTGTCATACATTCACAGAATTCTAGTCTTCTGTCGGGGTCGTCATCCGAAAGGTGGTGCACCATTTTTAACTTGTATGGATAAAATTTATTTTTAGCCAACACTCTCTGTACTGTACTTTTACTTACTTCACAGATAGACGCAACTTTAGTTGAAGAGGAAGTGGGGGTTACTACCATTTCAGGAACTATATCAATTTTTTTATCATCACTAAATGCTGGTCGACCAGATCGTTTGGCTTCTTGAACACTACCTGTTGCTTCAAACTTATGAAGAAGCTCCCTCAAATAAGTTCTCGAGATAGGGCGATCTGGGTATCTCTCATTAAATAAACGTTCCGCTTCATGGATATTTTTTCTAGATTCACCAATTATGAAGATAGCTGCTACTATGTCGGCTTGAGTACGTACCATTTTGCCTATGTAAACTCTTAAACGTCTCGTTAAACAATAATAAAATTAAATATTTAAGCAATTTAGAAAAACTTTGCAAAGCAACAAATACTATTAAATTAAAAACGTCAATTTTTTTGACAACTAACTAGAGGTGGACTGAAAAATCTCCAATATTTAAATGTGAAATAATAATTTTGGTATTTATTTAATTTATCCGTCAAAATTAATATGGCTATGTAGCCAATGTCAATGCCTTTCAAAGGAGATATCACTTGCCATAAGGTCCTATTATCCTAAATTATTGGCCAGAGTGGCACTGTGACGTCATTTATTACTATTACGTCACCTGTTACCATTCGTAGAGAAGTTTACAACACTTTATTTCCACCCTCCAAGGGGAGAGGGGACTTTTGAATAGCACTGTATACCTAAATGGATTACTTTTTTCGTTAAACTTTTGCGATCGAAAATATGATGAATAACATAATGGCGATGCGGGAAAGAAGAAAGGAAAAAATATTAAAACTTACATCTTCAGTATATAATTGACGGTATAAGATAGACTTAAACACGTTTTGTATTTAACATTATCATTATCTAAATCATTTATTGAATAATGACTGGATAAAAATCACTTTTTACCCAATTTATGTTATTATTGATTACTTGCAATATTTTGTGATGTTTGCAATATTGAAAAATTCAATGCTTTTACATTTACTTAGTTATTATATCACCAACTGTGTACTTTTATCATTTGTAAATAATTATAGTTTACACATAAGTATTATGAGAATTTATGATGTGAATACATCTAAATATTATAATAATTATTTTTATCATTGATTTATTGCGGGTTTTAATAATATTTTGTACTATCCCGAGTCATTATCGATTACTTAATTTTAACTCGACTTCATATAGACTCAAATCGTATCATGTCAGAGACTGCAAGTGACGAAAGCCACATAATGTGCTGAAGTCGAACTCGGATATACAGGGTGTTTTATTGGGAAAATAAGATACTTCAATAAGTAGGGTTGCGGTCCAATGGAACATTCAAGTTTTTTGTGGATCTAAACTTGGGAATTATTCGAGTTGTTAGAGACAAAAAGGAACTGCTTTGTTCCATCTGACAAAATTAAGTCAGCTAAGTACACATTTTTTAAACCTACATAACGAAAATAGACAAAATAGAAAAAGACAAATTAAAAAAATTGGTTTGGATTTTTTCTATACATCTAAGTTATAATCCAGTCATTATTGACATTCGAAATCGGAAATTTAACTATAATTCCAAAAGTTTTCCAACTTCGGTCAAGTGAATGGTACATTGAGACGACAATAAATCTCATTTTGCAACCTTGTCCGAAGTCCGGAACATTGTTAAAATTGCAATTAAATTAATTTTTGCTGTATGGTCGTGAAGAAAATTCCAAAAGTTCTGCAAACTTGGGGAAGTTTTCGATATAATATTTCATACCACGTATTAAATTTGCAACCAATCTAAGTGTACGGAACATTTTTTGTTATTAAAAATTAATGCTTTTTTTATTAAACTGGAGGAAAACGTTCCAAAAGTTCTTGCAATTTGCAAAAATGTAATTTTATTATTTTTTCACCTTCAAGAAAATTGCAAAAGTTCCGGATCGCGTATGAGGCTGCAAATTTGTAAATGCATCAGAATAGATGTTTTCAAAGTTTGCAACCAAGTTTCAAAACTTTTGTAATTATTCCAAGACCGCCTTGCTCGAAAAAATGACCACGAATTAAAAAAAAATTATAAATAAACATGTTCCGGTCAACGTAAAAAGTTGCAAATTTGTACAGTCGTTCGGTATATTTTTCCGATAGATCTGTCAAATTTGCAGAACTTTTGGAACGTTTTCCTTTAGTTTAATAAAGAAAAACATTAATTTTCAATAACAAAAAATTTTCCGTACACTTAAATTGGTTGCAAATTTGACACGTGATTTAAAATAATATATTTAACACCACTCCACCTTTGCAGAACTTTTGGAATTTTGGTCTCAAGAACTGAGCAAATTATCATTTATTGCATTTTTAACAATGTTCCGGACTTCGGAACAAGTTGCAAAATTCCATAGTTTGTTTTTATACCATTCCCGACCTTACGTCAAAATTTGAAAACTTTTGGAATTATAATCAATTGATTGTCTTGACTGACTGAACTATACTGCGAAGAAATACGAAAGGCAAATGAAACATTAAAAATGCATGGAATACCTACATTTGAGAATACGCTATTCACTACAGTTGCTGAAATTTGTGGAACAAACAAACGCGTCGAAAATAAACAGCCTATTGGACAGATGCAATGAAGAAGCAAGTTAAAAAGAAGAAAAAACAATAGAAAGTTATGATGAATATAAAAAGAAAGAAAAAAAAAAGTGGAAATTATTGCTGGAGACTCCAAAAAAGACACTTGGCATAAATGGATAAATTCGGAGAAAAAATGGAACGCTGCAGTAAAGAAAACCAGAAACTATTTTATCGAGTCATGAAATCACTAAGACAATACAACTCACAAAATATAAAAATCTGCAAACAAAATAAAGATGGAGAATTAGTAACTGATGGAATAGAAAATCCAACAGTTTCCTAAATTGTGGAGCACCGCTATCATAATCCCACTTCCTAAACCCAACAAATGCAAAACTGACCCGAACTCATACCGACCTATATCATTAACCTCTACGTTATGCAAATGATTAGAAAAGATCTTAAACAATCGTCTACAGTACTATCTGGAAGCGAATAACTTTATTAGCATACATCAAAGTGGATTCAGGAAAAATCGTAGTACTGTAGACAACCTTATAAGCCTGGAATCTACAATACGCGAATCATTTGCAAGTAACCGCCAAGTACTAGCAGTGTTTTTCGATATAATCAAGGCCTATGACACATTATGGAAATACGACGTCCTAAGAAAATTGAAAAATTGGGGAATTGACGGGAATTTTTTAACCTTCGTCCAAAATTTCCTACAAGGCAGAAATTTTCGAGTTCGATCCAACCAACAACTATCGGATTATCATACCCAAGACAATGGAACCCCCCAAGGGTCTACGCTAAGCGTCTCACTCTTCTTAGTGGCTCTCAATAATATAGCAGACACCATTAATAGTTCCGTCAAGGTGGGACTATATGCAGACGACCTCGTTATGTACATAAGTACAAAGAATATAATCACAGCATCTAAGATTATCCAACAATCGATAAAAAAACTGGAGGAATGGTCCAAAAAAACAGGATTAAAATTCTCCTCGGCTAAGACTAAGATAATGTGCTTTTCGACTAAAAAACAAGACTGCCTACCAGAAATAAAACTGTACAACCAAAACCTGAATTATGTTCAAGAAATGCGTTTCCTGGGTATGATTTTTGATTCAAAATTAACGTGGATTAACCATATACAACAGCTTAAACTATCGTGCGCACAGAATATGAATATCCTCGCTGGTCAAAATTGGGGTGCAGATACCAAACAACTTCTGAATATATATAAATCACTGATTCGAGCAAAACTAGATTATGGTTCTATCGTATACTCCTCCGCTAAAAAGAACATTTTAAAACAATTAGACGTCATACAAAATAATGCTCTAAGAATCGCTCTTGGAGCGTACAGAACAAGTCCAGTTGAGAGTTTGTACGCAGAGGCTAACGAATTTCCACTTACAATCAGGAGTCACAACCTAAGCTTACGATATGCAGCCAGACTAGCAGCGAATCCAAATAATCCGACGTACTCTCAAACCTTCTCTGATAATTATCATAATATATTCAATAACCACCCTAACCTCCCATTATCTTTCAGTTAAAGAATCAGTGAGTTTAAAAACATTTTCCCCAGCGTAATCCATAATAATTATAGTTATCCTCCACCTTGGACCATTAAGATTCCTATGTGCAACCTAGATCTATTACAATATTCAAAAAAAGACACAAATTTTATTCTCATCAACCAACTTTTCATGAATCTCAAAAGTAGTTTGGCAGACCACTACTGTATGTACACAGATGCATTGAAGTTTACGGAAATCGAAGCGACAGGTGCAGCAGTTGTTACCGAAGTATCCACTCAAAAATTTTGCTTATTCAATATACTCTAGTGAACTGTACGCAATATCAAAGGCACTACAACAAATTCCTTTTCAAAACCAAACTAGGGCAGTTATCTACAGCGATTCCCTTAGTGCAGTGCAAGGCATACAAAAATTGTATCCGAATCATCCCATTCTAGCACAAATAAAAAAAGACTTGCTCGCCATACAAAATTCAAATAAAGAGGTGATTATTGTTTGGATTCCATCACATATCGGAATTATGGGCAATGAAAAAGCCGACCAGATGGCCAAAGAAGCATGTACATTAGACAATCTACAGGCACAAACTAGTCCAATTCCTTACTGCGACTTATTGAACTGTATAAACAAGCACTTTAGGAAGATGTGGATTGAACGAATGGAAAAAATTGAAGAACAACAAGCTGCAAAAACTTAATCCAGACTTATTACCAAACGAGACAAACCCAGCAGGTCGGCGCAACCAAGTAGTTATACATCGACTAAGAATCGGACATACGAAGTTAACTCACGAACATTTATTGAAAAAGGAACCAGTGATTACCTGTTACGTGTGTGATCTGCCAATGACCGTGAAACATTTAATAGTCGAGTGCCCACTATATCATAGAGAACGAGTAGTGTACAAAGTGTCAAGTTACCTTAAGTGTGCGTTAGACAAGAAAAACTATACCGGAACAATCAATTTTTTAAAAGCGATAGACTTATTTAAACGAATTTAATTTTTTTTTCTAGTGACCTACATATAAATTTTAATAATCAGCCTACTGACTAACCAAAAAAACACTATACCACCGCTAATAACCTATCATGGTTGATGCGGGGTAAGAAAAAAAAAAAAAGAAAGAAATGCTACAAGATTGGACCAGGTCTCTTTTAGTAGCGACATATAAGGGCAAATGCATTAAAAAGAATTGCAATAATTATAGAGGAATTATTTTACTATGCATTGCCATAAAATTATTTAAGCAAATAATAGACAAAAGACTGAATACTATATTAGAAAAAACGTTGGGTTAGTCGCAAAGTGTTCTTAGGAGAGGCAGAAGCACACAAGATCATATTTAACCATAAAGCTTGTAACTGAAAAAGCCTGGCAAGAAAAGGAAAATATATATCTGGCATTTGATAAACCACGAAGAAGAAATCTATCGATTAGGTCCAACTATATGCACGGAATGATGAAGGAATGCAAGAAAAAAACAAAAAATTATATATATGATACACCGATCTTAACAGAACAGAAGGGTTAAAAGGTGCATTTGCTGACGATATAGTTATTTTTGCGAAAATTAAAAAGAAAACGGGGAACGGGATGGTTATGAATAAAATCAAAATTATGTTATTGTTATAGAAGGTAGACAAGAAGAAATAGGTATAGAAATTGAAATACCATTTATAGATCAAGTAAGAACATTTCAATACTTGATTAAACATTTGATCATCAGGATATATGAGAAGCAGAAATTAATAAAATAATAGGAAAAAAACAATGTAACCATGCATACCATACAAAACATTCATAAACAATAAAGAAATATCGAAAAATACCAAGCTAAGAATATTTAAAGCAATTTACAAGTCAATATTAACATTTTGGATGTGAAACGTGGGTGCTTAATCACATAAAGAAGAGCAGAATACAGGAAATTGAAATAAAATACTTAAGAAGAGTCCGTGGCGTTACAAAAAAGACTAAATCAGGAACACGTGCCACAATTCATAAGGACATAGCTGGAATATCTGAAAGCAATATCAAAAACCGCATATCAGATGTACTTCGAGGACTGGAAAAAGCGCAGGCAAAAAAATTGATTGTACTTGAGAAGAATAATAAAATATTGCTGGAGAAAAATGTTTAGTAATAATTTTTCCACCAACACAGTATAGCGCTAGAAAATTATTGAATATAATAATTAATTAATTTTTGATTACAATTTATGCTTTAAAAGAGTAGTAGCCAATAGCCCTTTCCAAAAATGGGAGAAAATAATTGTTATTTCCCATTGTTATTTCACCCGACATAAGAAAATATTTAGATGCTTAAAAATAACGTCAAAATAATTGATTTAAAATTTTATTTATATCTCGAGTCAACAAATGCTATCAACATGCGGTTTGCACCGTTTTGTTGAGAATTTAATCCAGTTCCATTATAATTCACAATAATTAGGTGTTTGAACATTTTTTAAGAAATCAAATTTTAATTTTTTTCATTCGAAAGTACCCTCTACCTATGACAATTGAAACTAAATTCCATTGTTTTATAGTAGATGTAATTAATTCATCTACACTCTTTCTATTGAGACTAATTTCGTTAAAATCGATTGATTCAAACCAAAGTTATAGGTATTTATCCACAAACACTTTCCCACTTTCCCCCACCCTTTATTTGGAAAAATAGAATAAAAAGTAATTAAGCAAATTTGTGCGAAATTTAGGCCTTTTTTCCAGTTTACTTATTTAACACTGGGCATATTTCACAAAAACCTGGTTTTTAAATTTTTCTTTACAGGTTACGCCCCCTAGTGGTTAACCTAGAAACTTGAAAGTAATTTCCAACAATTTCTCTTGTCCACTTTTTCCAAGGAATTTTTTTTCCTAAAGTTATAACATGGATAGTTTCCGATATATAGCCGAGAGATCGGCTTATTGGACCACCCGGTACATAAGTAAGTGAAGTTCTATAATCGACCCTTTTTTGACCTCAAATTAAATAGTATAATTCATAGCCAATCTTTTTGTTACTACCTGTATATAAAATGCTCACCACAAGTTGAACTTTAAACACATACTTTTATTCAAAATAATAGTTATGTTACACAGTTGGGTAATCACAGAGCAGAAAATTAACTGATCCGAATCAGAGCACATTAGTTGTTACTTCTAATTCATTGTTTAAAGATGAAGCGGAAACGTAAATTTTGTTATGCTGGAAAATCGGTTGCTTAACTTAAATTACCAGAAATTTTAACGTAAATATAAAAAAAAACATTAATGGTTTACTGAAAAAAATTTTAAATAATCACCTATTATTTCGTAAATACACCGGAAGGAAGATGTGTGTATTGGGAGAGATGGCATCAGCTTTCGCTATTTGCCGCATATTATTATTTGAAATCAAGGAAAATCTTCGTTTTACATAATAACCATTGCACAGGTATTGCACACAATAATCATTGATTGAGATAAATTAGAGGGACCGTTATTCCATTCGTAAATTTCACATCGAGCTCATAGGTTTGATGAGTTGGTTTTTCCAAAAAAAAGTATTTATATTTCTACAAGAGGAGTGTCCTATTGAGTCAACATATAATATCACATGAACATTGCTTTTCATATTTCCTTTCTATCTCAATTGTTAATTCAATTTTCCTTTTCAAATTGAACCGGATAACACCTCAACCTACCGGGAGTAATTGTGGATATAAACCATCCAGTTACTTACTCAAACACATACAAATTTTTTTATCAAAATCGGACCAACCGGTTAGGAGAAGTTCAGCATGAACACGATTTCAGCGCCACTTACTAGGACCAATTGTGAATCTAAACCATTCTCGAATCCTGCTGAAGATGTATAAAAGATTTCATTGAAATCGGTTAGGAGGAGCTCAGTGACAAACTCACGCATAGGCGAAATATATATATAGTGTGGACCAAAAGTCTGGAAACGTCCAATTATCTCGTAAGTTTTTAGTCCCAATTGTACAAAATTTGTTGGTACACCTATTTTAGGGTACGGAGATTCTATATTTGATATTTACTATGTCGCCAGATTTGCCGTTTATCTTATATTATTAGTTACTTTGACAAATTAATCATCATGTATGTTCAGTCATTATTGGAATCTCCTTTTCAATACGAGTTCAACCATATGTAACACTTATGATTGTATGTAGTCTGGAAGGTCTAAAATACATAAAACATAATCTTTAGGATTGAAATGAGGTGAAAGTGGAGGCCATTCAATTCTACCACGTCTACAAATCCATCATCAGGAATATATCTCATCTAAACTCCGAACATTTACACCCAAATGAGCTGGAGCTCCAGTTTGCTGAAATCATATCTGATTAAAATTAAAAGTTTCTCAGTGTAGGTACAATTTCATTTCTAAGTAGAAGTTCATATTATTTAACTCCAAGAGCTCATCCATATCTCAAATGTGGTTATATGAAATCCAAACCAATGGTTCAATAAAACTCAAAGGACACTTATGATTTATTAAATTTTCTGTGGTTTGGACTCGGGCTATATGCCCCATGCCCCGACAGACAATGAATTACAGTTCCAAGTTAAACGGGGCTGGAATATCTTCACGATATAACCAACCAATCTGGTTTGTGATTAGAAGGGACAATATCACTAATATACCGTTTTCGCCGTACTTGTACCTCATAAGTATTAAGTAGATAACACCCGTCCAGAAGCTCTAAGAGCATAATTCTGGACTGGAGATTACGCTGAAATAACATGAATATATTTACCAAAGTGAACGGAATGCTAAAAATGCGACAATAGCGACATCCCCACAACTAGCCACAAACCAAAATACATATTGACTAAAAAACCTTCTCGGTTGTGCTGTTATTTGCTTAATTGCAGTCTCCTGTCAGAATTGTCATATTTAATTCGAGGTGAAGAATGGTTGGTTATATCGTGAAGATATCCCAAATCCGCTTTACTTCAAACTATAATTATTTATTGTCTGTCGCGGCATATAGCCCCAGACGTAGATGTTTCTTCTTACTGAACAGTCTACTCCTTGAATAGTGATTTTCAAATTCTTAAGGCGTTATAATAGTATGATACTATTATCTTGACATTCATTAATAACAGCTTTTCTTAAATATTACAATTGTTACAGAAAACTGTAATTAAGCAATTTTGTGTTTGCGGAAATCGGTTCATTTTGCTTCCATTATAATTTACACTGAAAATTGACGTTGATTGAAGTTTTCAAAAACCATCTGCAGGTTAAATTTTTTTTTCTACAGACGTCAAAAAATGACAAGGTTCGCGCATTGACAACAATATGCGAAGTGATCCTTTTTTTTCATTTTCCTTAGTTACCATGACACCGTGCGCGAAATACTTACTTCGCACACTGCATGTAAACTTTATGGGATTTTTATATTTGAATAGATGAGGCTTTTACTTGATGTAGATCCATAGTAAGTTATGAAATCAAACAATTTTATTTTGTAAAATCTACATTGTAATTAAACATAAAGTGACGCGTTTCGCTAACACAGTAGCTTCATCAAACGTATATTTTAACCTTTATGTTTCTCAATCAAGCAAAAATCCAAGAAATCATTTATTTATTAATGTATAACAATAATTAATGCTTTCAAATTGTGAGAAAATTTAACACTACCTAATTTTATTTATTATTTACAATGTGTAATATTGTGTAATGGTGCAGGCAGTGCACGAACCAATATTTATTCCTAAACCAGATAACTCAGATTCAGCTCGTGATATCGTAGTTTTGGGAGTTGGGAGACTATCCATTTTTGATTTGCAAGCAACTGCCGTAGAGGTGACATTTCATAGTTTGAAATTTTATTCGAAATTTGAATTTTATTGTTGATAGAATCTTCCACGTATCCTTCGGCCACAGTCGAAGATATCCATCCTCCATGTCGCTTCAAAACACATATTAGCAAGGAGTGTGGCTGATGTTCTCCGAAAACAATGGCCCGTGTAGGCATCAGGATTTGGTAATTTTAGGTGTTTCGCTATTAAGCTGGACATCTTTCCAATACTATTTATTCCAACAACTTGGTTAAAACATCTCTTATTTTGATACTTCAAAAACAATCGGCGACTGGTAGCATAACTTGGACGAAGAGCCGCATATTTTCGGTAAATGTCAGTATAATGTAAATTTGAAACTGTGAAAATTCGTTGTATGTTCGTTTTTGTATCGGGTACTTCAAAAATCAAAATGGAATTTTTATCTTCTATGTCATCGACCGTCATTTTAGTGAATTCCTCATGGCGACAAGCACCCGAAATACCCAGTATTAAAACAACTTAAAACAACCTAAAAGGAAATCAGTAATTTAAAAAACACATAAAACAATCATCAAGAATCTACCTTAACCAACAAATAGGTTTCATCATCTGCTGCGCCTCGTTAAAAAAATCAGTTCTCGATCATCAAAGTAGAATTTCGCGCACTAGATAAGAAAATAACTTTTATATGAACAAAACGAACTAATTTTGTGATTGTTATGATTTTTTTAGTCTCAGTTAAGTAGGTGGTAGCAGGTGGGTAGCAGATATTTTCCAAAATATGAGACAAATCAAAATCAAATATCAGTCAAAACCCACACTTCGCCTTGTATATCAGTAAACAATTGGAACAGACACTTTTTAATGGTTATTTGGTATGATATGAAGTTTTGTATGAAATAGGATTACCTATGTATCTCCGATCCTCACGACTCACTTTGTATAAGGTGAATAATACGTTAAAATATTAGTATTGTTAACGTGAAATTCTCTTACCGAACACCACTCGAGATCAAATTATACCCGGAAATTTCTTCTCGCTCACGATATTTTAAGATAATTATCTCTCTTCAATCAATAATTTTCAAAATATGCATGTAAATTACCACACATTAATTCCATTTCCTTTCAGATCATATCTATAACGACTCACTCTTGCCAAATTTAGCTCCAACAATCAACATCTGTTTTAAACAGAAAATATAACCTTTTATTTTACTGCTGAATAACAAATTTCGTCGCCGCCCCCAATAAAAGTCTTGGTAAAAGTAGGTTGTATATAGAAAACACTCTTCTATAATTTCTAATTCTTTACCCATTAGACACATTTATAGATGTCTACTGGTTGAATATATTTTTGGGATAATAGTTAGTAATGTTTATCGTTTAATATTAAATGACAGATCAATTTTGAAATATAAATCTTTTTGAATTTAAACGATAAAATGATGTTAATTTTATGAATATTGCTGCTGCCGATCAACAGGTGTTGTTTATTGTTTAAGCGGAGATTGAAACGTTTTTTTTTTAATATTTTTAGAGAGTGTTTCTAAATTCATGTAGGTAAAACATTAACCGTTGTAGAATATGGACGGACTGATAAGGAGACTCAAAAAGGAACACCATACTGTCTTAGGATATGCGGACGATCTGGTCATCATATCAGAAGGCAAATTCAATATTACGGTCAAAGAGCGCATGTAACAGGCTCTGAACATAGTAACACAATGGACGGAAGAGGTGGATTTGAATATAAGTCCCACCAAATCAAACGTAGCACCCTATACCAAAAGGAGGGACCTGGTGGGGTTGGGACCACTATCCCTTCAAGGTACGGAGATTCCAATGGTTATGAATGTTAAATATATCAGGGTGAAAAAGTAGCAACAAGATCGGAAGTCACATTATTAATGGCAAGACGAACTTGTGGGAAAATATGGGGGCTGAGTCCGCGAATGATACACTGGACATACAGTGTATTGGATAAACCGATAATAACATATGCATCTTTGGTCTGGTAGACAAAGACGACACAAAAGAATGCAATGATGAGACTGGGCAAGGTGCAAAGTCTTGCTTGTCCCAGTATTGCAGGGTGCATGAGAAGCACGCCAACGGCAGCACTAGAAGCCTTATTTAGCCTTCCTCCATTACACCTCGTGATAATGGGGGAAGCAAGGGTGGGACTATTTAGGCAACAAAATAAACTGAGCAACAAAATAGTTAGATCAGGACACATATCCATTAATGACATCATAAGTGGAGCCATCTTAGATATGAAAACAGACTATATGGCCACTAAACTTTTCCCCAGTCCCAAATATGAGGTAGGAATACCTCACAGGAAGGACTGGCAAGACCCAAGCAAACTGAAGTTTCCCCGAGAAGAGACCTGGTACACAGACGGGTCACAGATTGGGAAAGGGACAGGAGCACGGGTGTATAGTGACATGAGAAACACAAGATGCTCCTTCTCATTGGGAGAACATACCTCTGTATTTCAGGAAGAGATTTATGCTATCTTAGAATGTGTCAGAATTAACAAACATAGGACTGACACTTATATCTGATAAACATACTAGCTGACAGCCAGGCAGCTCTTGTAGCTTTAAACAGCCACAAAGTAACATCCAGACTGGTTGAAGAATGCAAGAAAGAACTAAATGAACTAGCAGACCACATTAAAGTAAGATTAGAGTGGATGCCGGGACATAACGGTATTTCTGGAAATGAACAAGCTGATGAATTCGCGAGAAGAGGTTCAGAAACAGCATATGTTGGACCAGAAACAGATCTTGGGACCACAAAGTGGGTAGTCCGAGGGCAAATACAAAAATAGGTATAATGCCAACATAGAATTCTGTGGAGAAGCACTCCAAAGCAGGTACACAGTGAAACCTTCATAGGTGACACATGTGTAAGAATTATTACAGGTTATCTAACGGGTCATACCCCTGTAAAAGATCACCTGCATAAAATAGAGTTATATAATGGGGACCTCAGCTGCAGACTTTGTGGCATGGAGACTGTAACCCATATCTTATCTGACTGTGAGGCACTGGACTCGAGGAGAGAAACAATCTTCGGTGAAGCCAAAATGTGCCACCTGAAGTATCCAATGCGTCCATATCGTCTACTCGAAGGTACGGGAATAACTGGATGGGTGGACTAAATGTGGGAGTAGAGTACAATAAGCCAACAGGCTGCAGTGCACCCGGCATCTGAACGGCTTCCAAAACACACAAAAAATATGTGGAACTGTTTGTCTTATGAGAAATAATCGGAATTTTGTCCTCTTGAAACCAGATTAATAGGGGAATTTTAAATATTGTGAATTCTACTCTAGCAAAGGGGTAAATTTGGTTATTTATTCAGTATTATCATTATTATTACATTATTACATTTTATATTGTTACTAACCTGAAAGGTTCAATTTTGTAATTTAACAAGAATAAAAAGTGACTCTTTTTCTTTAAACACGCCACAACGTAGTTATCAGTTTTTTTTTTTTTATTCTGTTATTTAACGTCGGTCTATTTCTGCGACTGAGGCTAATCACCGACGCCGGGAGCACTCTACCCCTAACCGGAAATTTTGGCGAACCCACTAGTGTTCCAACCAGTGGTAGCGTTCTTTAACGAGCCCAACATCCATGGACTCGGGACCTCGGTTTTACGTCTCCTCCGAAAGACGGCATATCTACATTATACCTCGTGCTCATTGGTATAATGCCTGCGAGCTGTGATATGCTAGTCCGCTGCAGGATGTACGGGCCCTATACGATGGTTTTCCCTGACATGGTCGTCACCCATCCAAGTACTAACCATGTCCGACCTTGCTTGACTGTAATTATCGCATTGAACGCGTTCCACTACAGTGCTGGGTCGTCGCCCAGTTATCAGTTTTTCAAACTATAAATAACGATCATCTTATTATTAAAGTATTCAGTTTATTGAATTCTTGTAGATATATACCGAACGAAAAATATCGTTCATCACACATCACAAAAATGCTATTCTCCTGCTTTCATGACTGAATAATGTCTATAATCCCAATATAAGGTATAATCAAATACTTTTTTTCCAAAATGAAAGTTGTGACTTCCTTGTTAACCAAAATTTTTTAATTAAATTTTGATGGTTTTTTTCTATAACGACTAGTGATGTAGTCAAATTTGAAACATAAACTGCTTTACAAACTTTCGCCGTTTTTAACCAAGAAAAAAACAAGTTCATTGAAAATGGAATTAATGTCATAAAAATTCCTGTCAAAATACAATTTTTAATATTATAAAAAAGAGTGGAAGGAAGTAACAGACCCGTACATCTCGCGTCACGATCTTGCGTTCACTATAGTTCATTTAAAAACTAGGAGGAGTAATTTGAAAAGCCTTACTCACACCACTAAAAGTTACCAGATTAGTTACTAAAGGGTGTGTTTTCTATATTGTTTTATATCTTCCATGGCATGTTCTTCCGATGAACTTTGACGATTTCTTCCCAAATATGTATATAACAAATAAATAGTACCTACTTTTGACTCGTCAAAAGGTGACACAGAAAGTCTGAACGTTTCTTTGAAGCTTGCAAAATTTTGTCCAGCACAGATAACATTTTTGTTCTTCAAACGACATTTTTTATTCACTCATCACAATGTTTCAAAAGTCCTGGTATTCCACCAATATTTTCTGCACTATATAATGTTCCTCTACTTCAGTATTCCCTTAATACTCGCTAAACCGACTTTCCTACTTAAAAAAATGTAAAGTAATAATGTACCCACTGCTTGAGAATATTTTTGGTTTTTCATCCAATATTTATTTATTTATCAGTCAGAAATGAAAACTATCAGCTGATGTCAATATTAAAAAGTGTTGTGTGAAACTGGGCTGAATCTGAAAATTCAAATCACTCCTCCTGGTTTTTAAATGAGGTATAGTTGACACATATATTAAAGAAACCTAAAGTGAAGTTAGGAGTTTCTGACTACCTCAATCTGAACTGCCACTGGCTTTTTCCTAGAAGCATCCAAAAATGTTTTTAAAAGTTTGCCCAACGTTAAAATTTAAAATTCAATTAACACATTTTCATACATTTCTTGTGCTGTACCGTATTTATTTTCTCTTCTCGTTGAATACTTATTTGTTACGGAAATAATGATGACGGTTCCATTAACACTTTTACTTCTTACGGTTTTCGATGAAGAATTTCCTTTAACACGTTTGAAGAATGTCGGAACGCTCGATAGGTATGTTAATAAGCTTTAAATAACTTTTATTAATAGTTGCTTAAGAACGTAAGCTACTGTACTCCTATTCACAAACTACTTATTAAACTGTACATGATGTAGAGATAAAAAGTCTTCTCTTTTTTCAATCCCCTTAACGCCAATAACCTCATTAGCTCATTTTTGATGATTATCTTTATATTAAAAATGTGTTACATTCTCTAAAAAATAAAATATATCCATGCTCAGAGCTCAAATTTCTGTAGTAATATTACAAGAGAGTGAGAAAATAATCAGCCGGATTTAGAAAAAATGTTTCAGGCAATAGATAAGGAAGATTACTGGGTACAAACCCTGTAACATGCACTTTCTATAAACATAAAATTTATGGGATTTGTCAGCTTCCAGAATATATTCATTGATTGATTCAATCAGAACAATGTCAATGCTTTAAGTCCTTAAGGCTTTTTAGCCTGTTGGCTTTGTGTGCTATTGGTTGCACAATGACCTTCTTTTGGATTATTCCAGAAGTTTTCTGACCAGGAGAAAATAAGGATCTTTTTCTCTCTATATATCCTCTCGATGTTCAATCGAGCGTAGAATTCCGCCTGGAGCTTCGATACAAACTTCCCCAAAGCATCTCCTGTTTTCTATCAGTCTTAGATTCGTCAGTGCACAGGCACTGCATCGGCACTGTATCCGGACTGCGTGCTTATAACTCCTTCCAGTTTAGCTGCAAGCTGTATGGTAAGTTGCATTACATCCTGTAGTTATTTTCACTTCCACTTGCTGCTGTCGGACTGTTTCTCAGCACACACGTTGTGTACAAATAAGCAGCTTCTGAAGTTATGACCTATGACAGCTCTGGTTCATTTTTACTTTGATATATGTAAGCGCTAAAGGTAACCGTGGTTCTCTCCACAGTTGTAAACAACCAATTAACGTTTAAGGCTTTTCTGTGCTACAAACTTCCCGTTTGGCGGTCATTAGTGATATTTTTTCTTCGTTTGCTTTGTCCATTAAGTGTGGATTGCTGTTAGGTTTAGCATACATAATAAAGTACACGCATATTTCATATTTTGCTTGGAGATTAATTTATAATAGTGAATATGATATCAAAAATTACTAACAATAGAAAATAAACCAGTTTCCATTGGAAATTACTCCCAAATTAATAAAAAAATCAAATTTCAATGCATTTTCCGACCACAACCCGAGGATTTCTGAAAGCTACCGATGATACGTGTGATGTCATATCACTTGTGTTCATTTATGTCAATATGGCCGGTATTGCATTAGGTTATGTGTAGTTGTGTGTTTATATTGTATTTTAATCAACTATTAATTGCTTCATCGACGTAAAAATATCAATTATATGTTTGTTTGAGACCATTACGTGTTTGTGTGTGCTTTTTTTATTTCTAAAAGTCAACGTAAAGTGGAAAGTGGTCATAAATATTCGATATTTCCGAGGATATTTTAAAACTTTTGGAAGAATATTTTTTATTTACTAGTTCAGTGTTCAGTGACAATTATTTCATATTTTTTGAGTGAAGAAATGGCTAGCGAAGGTTTTGTAAAAGCACAAACTGATAACTTGCCCAAAGTAGACTCATTTATGCTGCTCGAATTTATGAAGTCAAACAGCTGCTTTAATGCAGAGGAAATAAGAGGAGTTAAAGCATTATCGTGAGTACGATTTAAACTATGTTTTATTTATATAATGTATACCAACCATATTTCGATGTGTGGTCGTAAGAAAATTATGTTTTTATGGTTGATTCCTAGACATATAGGTACATAGGCTCAAACTATTTGAATAAAAATTACCAGCATAGAAGTAAGTACTTACATTAAAATGGTCTTCACAAACAAAAGTAATGCCCTTCTCTTAAGTGTATTTTTGCTTGCGCCACCAGGTAAAGTTACAAATATTTTGTCTGGGGTTTTAATAGACGTTGATTTACACACTGGAACAATGCAATACTTGGAATATAAAGTTTTTTTTCGGCTTTATCCATTTTCAAAGCTTTCAGAAACAAATTAGTTCACAAGAACTTAGAGCGTGATACACGAATAAGAACGTAAACAAATGACGTCACACCATGGGGCAGCCATCTTTATGACGTAAAGCGCGTTTTGGCGGACTTTCAAATTTTATGACTTTTAAAGTCATTTTAAAAGTAAAATTTATATTTTTTTGAAAAATAGACATGCAAGGTGTTAGGAGACCTGATAAAGCGCAATAGCAAAATTTATGCTTGTACCCTATTATTCCCACATACTTGTCCTTCTGACAGCTGCATGTTGAAGATGCTTCTTTTATTATTGGAGGGAAGTTCAGAAATTGTTACGATATAACATCAGGGAGTTTCCCCAAGAAAAGTATTGTCAGATCCTTTTCATACCCGTAGTTGTAGTCCCATGCTGTTTAGCTTTTCTAGGAGTGCATCCATGACAAGGACCATCAACAGCAGTAACAATACGTGTGAATATTATTGCATTAACAAGATTTCCATGGAATCTTCAAATAAACTTTGGCCTGAGACAGCAAATTTCATTTTATTGAGAAGCGACAAAATTCCTGCTCAAAATTGAACAGCAGGTTTTCTTTCAAAAATTTCAAGAAGTTTAAATTCATTCGTGTAGCTAAATCATATACCTATTACTTTTACAATAGTTGTAAGGATACTAACATCAACAATATTAATCAGGTTATGGAGGTAAAATTGTTAATGTTAAAAGGCAATAACACGCATTACTATTGTCAAAGGAGGTAAATTTTCCTTCCAGTTGAAAATATATCTGTCAACAAAAAAATCATTTTGATAATCCTGAATGAATAAAATCATGAATAATTAAATAATCCTGAAATTTTCAAGTCCTTTTTTAATAATCAATTTTAAGATCCTGTACCTCAAAACTAAACATTTTTGACATAGATTTTCTTAATTTAATTATGTATACATGTAGCTCTGATATTTCATGGTTAATAGATCCACCTAAAATAAATTGGATTATCAGCAGAGCATAACTAATTCCTTAATGAATTATTTGAATAATAAAAACGTTACCAGCATTTTTATCTGCAAATATGTAAAATTAATAGCTTGGGAATTAATTTTTAATTTTACTTACGCAAAACACAAAATAAATATATAATGAAAAAAATTGTAAAAAATATAAACTTCGTAACAACAAAATACTAATAATTCTAAAAACATGTGAAATGAAGAGCGATCATGTTTTATTTTTAAAATCACCAGCTTCCATGAAACCAATGAAATCACTAAAATCGACCTACAACATTAAATCAAAAGGGTAAAACGCTCTTACCTCTTTCGGATCCACCGTTTTGAACCAAATTAGTCCTTATTGTAAATTAGTAAAAGTAATTTTTCTTATCGTGAAGTGAAGGTAAAAGCCAGTGTGAATCTTCTTGCAATTTAGTGGGAGAAAAACGTATTTAAATCAATTGGGATGTACATTCTGCATCATATGATCATTTTAGTTAGTGATTTTACATCATGAGACCATTTGTGGTACGTAGACAATTTTTGTTTTATTTTTGTTATACAGAAAGTGATAGTGAGATGTGTGATGGCTTTGGATATTTCCGCTTCGTTTAAATAAATCGCGATTATTTTAGCGATGAGTGTATGAATAAATCGGGCGGTATTTTTTATTATTATTGATTTTAGAAAGAAAATTACATAAAAGATGTCAATTTTTAAAGAAATAATACGGATATATTTTGGAAGAATTCACGTTAAAAGAAAGATGACACGAAAGTTAAAATGTGTTTTTAAATAATAGATTTTTTTTCACTAATATGTCATAGCTTTAAACGAAAATTCTTTTATTGAAACTAAATTTATCTACGCTTAAATTTTAAGAAATGCATTTTAATAAGAAAAGGTTAAAATATATTCAATAAGAAACTTATTTAATTCATTTGTTACTGAAAATTTGAATTAAATATTTCTTTATATAAATACGGCTTTGAAACTGACTACATTTTTGAAAATAATGTCTATATAAAATTCAGTAAAACAAACTATTTATATTATAAATTTAATGAGATTGTATTGTATGTTTTCAGTTATAAGACTTTTCAGGAATTTCAAAAATACAATTATATGTAAAATAATAAAAATATTCAAGAGTATCAAAGGCAAATTATGTATTAAGAGAATTTCTAAGATCGGATATTTATTGATATACAATTTAACTCTGAGGAAAATTGATTATTTCTGTTGAGAAACCGATTATCAAAAAACAGATAAAAATTAATTAAATACATATGTTTCTGAAAATATGAAATAAACAGTATCCAATATGTATTAATTCAGCTTAGGAATTGAAAATATTTTCATTTTAATACAAAACTCAGTTAATATTTTGAAAATTGAATAAAACAAATTATTTATATTATGAATTTAATGTCGTTATAGTGTACATTTTCTAATATGAGATTTTTGCCAAATTTATATTTAGTATTGATGAAAATATTCAAAAAGAAGGAATAAAAATTATGTATGAAAAAAATCACTGGAATCTGATAACTATCGGATGTTTATTAACATACAATTTGACTCTGAGAAAAATTGATTATTTTAATTAAAAAATGGATACCTATTGAAGATACAAATCGAAATTTGTTAAATACATACATACATAAATATTATTTTGAATACATCTAGCTTTGAAACTGGAGGGATTTTTGGAATCATTTCGATATAAAATGCCTATAATAATCATAAAAATCTTATGTCTTACTGTATATTCTCAATTCTATTCATATGTATATTAATTAAAGTATTTAAAAATACCAAATAAAATCACTAGAATCCGTTACTTAACTAATAGATATTTATTAATACAATTTGCTCTAAAAAAGTTAAGTCACTTCAAATAAAAAGTATTGTAAATTTTAATGGAAACCTCAACTATACATTTGTTTCTAAAAATATAAAATCATATTTTTTCAAATTGTAATATTAAATTCAGTTTTACGTAATATTAATATAACAAATTTTAGTTCGTTTCGAAAAATATGCATAATTTTAAATTATCAAGACATTCTACCAAAACATGATGTTTTGAAAAAAAATATAATTTATTTTCTATTTCTCTTTCCACTAACCTTTCCAAAAATTAACGAAAAAGAACCAAAAAAACTGTTATTACAAAAAATTCACTTTGAATCCAAATTGGTTAAATTCAAAATTCTGGATCTTTCTCTTCAAGACGTAAAGTTTAAATATTGTTTTTTCTACTGGCGTGCGGAAAAGTCCACTTTCCAGACTCATTTTAGTGCGAAAAGAGTCACTTTTCCGCACTAGTGCAGAAAAGTAAATTTGTCGAGTTTGAATATTTTAAAAATATATTTGTATGATTGTAGTTTAAATGACTGAAAAATTAATGAATTTATTATAATTCTGCTATAATTTTTAATAAAAAAACAAACTTATTTTTCAATCATTTTTTAACTGCCCTGAAATAATCATCATCAAATGAATGTCAAATAATAATAATTTAATTTTTTGATATTATGTATTTGATAAGAAATGGGTTTGAGTTTTTCCGCTTGTTAGTAAGAAAAATAGTGTACCTAACACGTGCGTAAAGTGACTTTTCCGCACGCGATTGCTATAGCGTGCGGAAAAGTATCACTTTCCGCACTAGTTAGGTAAACTACTATAATTGTCCTTTTCCAAAACGTATTTCCTAATTTTGGTTGATTTAGTAGCAATTAAAAAAATTTAGATTACAATAATTATACTAATTTCCAATTTTATTATTCAACAAATTCAACTATTTCCGGTTAAAAATACGAAATTCTACTTAGTATGTAAAAATTACGAAAAAGTGTTATATTGAAATACATTATTTTCCGAACTATTAACCAGTAGCATATTCGAATTTATTTATGACCGTACTATTCTTTGATAGCCATTTTAATTAATTCAAATGAATATTTAATTAATTGATGTAAGCTCACTAAAGTATCTTTTTTATTGTACAAGGCGCCCACTCGAACATTTTTAATGAATGTATTCAAATTACATCGTTTAGCGCGGTTTCTATTTCCTACTTTTATATTCGACAATGGATCTTCATCTTTTTAGCGGTTAAAACGCAACTTTCTTCTAACTGTACTTATGTCCACTTCTCTATGTCAAGATATCCACTTAGAAAAAGTTTCTTTCTATTCAATATCTTCACAACATATCTCTCTACAATCTTTACATAATAATAAGTGTAGAAAATATGAAGATGAATCAGCTCGAAAAATTCAATTCATGCACAGACTCGCTTGTGAAACTTCTCACGCGTTGAGATAAAATAAGTTGTTTGGGACAGAAATGTATTAATAAAATTACAGAAAAAAAAATTTATTACACCATTGTAAACATTTATTATTTCTCTGTAATGGAAGGTTTCGTAAGTCAAGTGCTACTGTATTATGTATTATAATAAACAAATACATTCTTTCTTTCATATTTTTAACAGTAATGTATATGTATGAAACAGTTTTTAAATTCTTTTTTATTAACTTTTTTTTCAATGTTCTGGGATGTCATTTTCACTTTCCAGTGTCATATCTCAAGAAAATTATAAATTGAAGATATAAGGTTCTTGGTAGATTTTAGGTTCGACTTAAAGTTGACATTGCGGACATTTTGTGAACATTTTTCCAGTTCATTTTAAAAAAAAGATCCAAACTATGGATGCCCAACTATTTTTAGTTTTTTAATATGAAGTTGTCAAACGTCTAACCATAATTTTAGGTATGCTTAGATCTTGATGTTAAAGAATCCCTAGCTTAATAATTTACATTTTTTATTTGCTAGAAAACTGAAGAAATTTTTATTCTCTATATACATTTTTTAGCTATTTTCGAATTCTCCTATTTTCAATTCAACATCTACCTCTTTATAATATTTTGTAAGCAATTATTTCTGCTTCTTGATGAAAAAGTTGATGTATTTAATGATCAAGGTTTCGGTTAACATTAAATATTAGGTAATAACCACGTTTATCGAGAAATTTCATCTTTTTAAAAAAATGTGAGATGCATCATTAAATTTCCTCAGCTATTATACATATAATTAAAAAAATATTTATTCCACTAAAAAGAAACATCCATAATTTTGTCTAGTGGAAACATGAAAATGTACTCGATATATAATTATTTTCTTGATTATACTATACTTAATTTTCAATTATAATTTCAGTTATTGTCCACCTTAGTGGCACTGGTCAGTGCCAGACCTGAGGCAGGCTACAGCTACAGTCCCCCTTCTAGCTCCTACGGAGCTCCATCTGGTGGCGGTGGAGGCTTTGGAGGTGGAATCGGGGGCGGACACGGAGGAGGTAAATTTCTCATCCCTTGTTTCAATAATCAAATATATTCATTCGATATTATATAATTAATTTAAAAATAAATTCTTGTATTTCTTTTAGGAATTGGAGGAGGTTTCGGAGGCGGCGGCGGAGGTGGATTCGGTGGCGGAATCGGAGGAGGAAGTGGACTTGGTGGCGGCGGCGGATTCGGTGGCGGATTCGGAGGCGGTAGTGGATTTGGAGGCGGATCCGGAGGTGGTGAGTAAACAGAATATTGTTATAAATAAAAATATATAAACTCAACAAAATTATGTGGAAAATTAAACAAAAAATTCTTTAAGGATTCGGAGGTGGTATCAGCGGAGGCGGTGGTGGCGGATTCGGCGGTGGATTCGGAGGTGGATTTGGAGGTGGTACTACCACCATCCAAAAACACATCTACGTACATGTACCCCCACCAGAACCTGAAGAATTCAGACCCCAAAGACCCATCTCCGTTGGACAAGCCCAAAAACACTACAAAATTATCTTCATCAAGGTAAAATGCACACAATTCGATATTTCCTAGAATATGTCTGAGATATTTTTCATTTTAGGCACCAAGTGCACCTGCCCCAACTGCTCCAGTAATCCCACTCCAACCACAAAACGAAGAAAAGACTTTGGTCTACGTTTTGGTCAAGAAGCCAGAAGAAGCTCCAGAAATCAATATTCCAACTGCTGCACCAACTCAACCTAGCAAACCAGAAGTATATTTCATCAGATACAAGACACAGGTAAGCTCGCTTGATATTTTTAATCCCTTCATTTATTTTGGTGGTGCTTCTTCCTCTGTCAATTTGTTGTTCCTGAAATTATCGAAATTTTCTTCATCTAGTCCTTGAGTTACATAGTCTATTCCCAGATTCGTTTCATTTGTTTAATTGAGTATAGCAACAATATCATCTTTAATGTCTTTGTCATCGATTATGTTCATACTGTATACAATTTTATCAATAAATAAAATTTAATGTCTGTGTACAATATGAATGCAACGACTGATTCATTAGTATCTGCGATACAATAGATTTCTCTATAACATATTGTAAATTTATATTTTCTTTCAGTCGAAAGTACATGCTAACAATATTAAGCTCTTAAAGATTTGCGCTTCGCCCACGAATGATAAAAACGATGAAAGAAAGTAACACTAACTTGAAAACTATGTTACGGAAATAATGGATAAAAGAACATTATCAAAATAGAACATTTATCTGCAAATTGACTTCGTGACCTATTGGGAAGTACTAAAAGATTTATTGAGAGTGTTAATAACGTTATTGACACTACTTATATCTCAAATAAAGTAGTCAACTTCTTAATTAACTTATTCAATAAAATTGACTACTTTACGACGTACAGTAAAAAGATTCATTGACGGAACTCATCACTTTTAAATATCAAACAATAGCGTACGCTTGAGGTATAACAGCGAACCGTGACCCACACCTTTTAAAGGTCCCATGAACTCAACATTCACCTTCAAGACAGGATAAATAAGAGAAATAAGAGAAACTTGGATAATGTTGTAGCTTAAAGAGTAATCGTGAATGCTTTGAAGTTCTTGTGGTTGAAAATTTATTACTGGCTTTTGTTTTATAGTAATTTCTTGTTGAGTTTTCATCTGATTTCGTTTGTACTTGCGATATCTGTTGTATTGAATAATATAATGAATCTAGTGAATATCTTGCAAGTATTTCAATATTTACTATGAGATAATATAACTTTTGAAAAATAAAATTCAGGATTCCGCATTTTGATTTATACGGAAAATTGGGTACAATAGTTTGGTAGATCAAATGATTGTAATTTGTTTTTCCTTTATTTGAACGCTCCAGTAGTAAAAAGGAGAAGCTGAAGGTCGTTGACAAAGATTACAGAATAAAAATATAAGATGTTTCACTCCAGGGTGGTTTGATTCAAGCTGCTGTCCCAAACGGACGCCGCTCTCATAAATTATGTTTAGGACTCGCTTTTGTTGTCAATAACGAGACCGGTAGATACCAGAGAAGTTCGAAAAGCTTATTTTATTTTAAGCTATACAGGGGTAATCAGAGAAATATATATTTAAATTAAAAGGATTCTTTATCACAAAGGTTTTTTTTTTTTTGTTAATTATTTCGAATAATGTTCGGGATATGAATTTGAAAAGGTGAGTAAAAAAAACTTGAATTTTTTAAATGAATCAATTCACAGTTTTTATCCAGCATCTTAGTAATTTTGTGATACTTATTGATAATCTAGCAGATATTTATCACAAATTCAATTAAATATACTCATTAGCCACCAGAATAATAGGGCCACTGAATCTTAAATTCTGATCTTTAAATAACGCGTATTTTTTGTATTGACAAGGTTAAAACAGTAAAAAGAGAAGCAGCTGCAGGATACCTTTATTAAAAAAATTTATAAATGTTGTAAAATACTAAGTTTGGAGTTTGATTTATGTGTTAAATTTAATCTATTGTTTTTCAAATCTTTCAATATACATTTGAGAGTAAAATATATACGGACTCTGGTATAGAGACATAATATTTGGGAGGACATTGAATCGATTACATGGATGATGAAAAGAAAATTTAGTAAATTCGTTCAAAAGGAACTAACCAATGACCAATTCCCCTTTGGTTAGCTATAGAATTGAATTTTCGTGTTTTTTTTGCTTAATATACTTGTTTATATAATATCCTTATTATAAAAATGAATGAGCAATTTTGTATTAGCAAATATTACAAAATATTTAGTGTTTAAGCTTTGCTATTAAAGATAAAAATATTAATATGGCTTTTTGCTCATTTTAACAATTAATTTAATAAATTTAAAAAATCTATACAACATTAATATAAAACACGAACAACCAATAAACACCGCTCTAAAATAACAGCGCTCGACGGGCGTCGTCCCGTATAATATGCCAAATTGAATGCAAGTAAGGACGTAGCGACGTACTGTACCATCCAAGTCACCAGACAGTCACCAGCGGCATCGGTGCTTTACGCGATAAATTCGAACGAGTGAAATATCTTATATTTTTATTCCGTAATCTTTGTCGTTAAATACCTTTTTCCTTCTCTAGCATCTTCAAACCTATTAGACCCTTCAAAAGTTGATACTAAAGAAACTTTACAGTAACAACGATTTGCACGAGAAGGTATTATTCCCATTTATGAAAATCTTCACATTTACATTTTTCTCAACGCCCAAACAACAACAAATACCGCCAACATTCACATCTGCTTAATATATGTGAGGAGAAAGTAAGAGAATAATTGACTTTCTTACGTGAAATACCGTTTACCTTCATTTGTTTATTTCGAAAATTCTCTGCAGATCTTCACGCGGAAGCCAGAGGTCACGGAATGAATGAAAGTAGTTAACCGTCTGGGTAACTCGACTCAAATTGCCGGTTACTGTTTTTTTTGGGTCAACTAGTACACTTCTATAATATATGTATGGGAAATTTTGTATGCCGCAAGCAAACACGAATGCTTATATAATTCTGTAGTTGTAACATAAGCTTCCGTTTGTGAGAAATTTTTATTAACAAAATAATTTATTCGAAATTTCATCTCTTTTATAAATATAGGAGTTTGTATAAGTATAGGAGTTCTCATTAGAAAATATCTGCTTGAAAGATACTTTTGATTCTTTCTAAGCTTTCAGTACTAGGTTTCTGACTCGTACACTCCTATCCAAGTTTTTTCTTTTGCTTCAGAACATTCTGCATACCATTGATTAGCATTCATTGCAAGTCTGGAAATGGTGTGGGAATCCCATTCTTTCTTGGTACTGTTTTCCGATTTCCAAAAAGCGAGGAGATGTATTACTGATTATTTTTTAGTTTGTATCCCGTTTTTTCTGCAACGCCATATGTAGTGAAGTTGAGAGCCATTTCATAGTCCTATTACTTCACGTAATGGATTCATACGTAATGACCACATATATCCATCCCAGGACAGTTCGGTTACTTCCCCAAATTTTTCCTGATAGGCTGCTGCACACTATTAAAACTATTTTTGCTGTGTGTATCATGTCCTTTTCGTGCTTGTACCACAGATGTATGTATGTGTATGTGTGTATTTTGGGGTGACATTCACTGAGACCTAAAAGATCTATTGTGCCCCCTTACTTCTACTCAGTTCGTGAGGAGAGTCTCAGAAACTAGTAGCTCCTTTAGTCCTATTTCCCGGAGGAAATTTTAGGATGTCTGCAGGCTTCAACTTATGCAAATGTTCCTCTTCTATCCAGTAATCTCCTGTGCTGTGCTGTGCAGTTGGGAAGTATGTGGATGGAGGTTTCTTCTTCCATTCCATAAAATCTGCATTTTTCTTCCTCCACTATTTTAAGCTTTTTCAGGTGCCCATTCAGGCGACAATGTCCCGTTAGGATCCCTGTTAAAACTCTTAGCGCAGTTTTTCTTTGACTTATGCATTCTTTTGATCTCAGCAGGTTGTAGTTACCCAGAAGATTCTTTGATTGTATAAGCACTACTAGATCTTTCCAATGGTCAGATCTTCTCTTTTTCTCGGCTTTACTTATTTCTTTCAATATTACATTGGGGCTGATTCCGAAAAGGGTTCAGGCCCCCAGAAAGGTATTTCAGTCCTCCTCTTTGCTAGTTCATCTGCTATTTCATTTCATTCTATTCCAGTGTGTCCTGGAATCCATAGTAAGGTGACTATGTTGTTCTCGCCTAGTTCATTTAGTTTGTCTAAGCATTCCCACACCATTTTGGAACTGATTACACAAGAGCTCAGTGCCTTAATGGCTGCTTGACTATCCGACATTATAATAATCATTTGTCTTATGTATCCTTTATCAATATTGAACTGTGCGCACTCTCTTAGCGTGGATTTCCGCTTGAAAGACACTTGGGTTTTTTCCCAAGCTTTCAGAGTGTTTGGTTCCTGGCCCAAACACTCCTATCTCAGTTCCTTCTATTGCTTTTGAGCCGTCTGTGTACCATTGAAATGCATTCTTCCCAAGTCTGGTAATGGTATTTGGATCCCATTCCTTTTTGTTGATCATAACGAATTTCTTTGAAAAGTTATACTTTTTCATCATACTGTCTTGTGGCATGTCCCAAGTTATCTGATTTCTAAGAAGTGAGGTAGTCGTTTTTTTTAATGATTCCCTCTCTACTTAGTCTGTATCTTGTTCTTTCTGCAACACTTTCCACCACCATATGTAGAGGGGTGAGGTTGAGAATCACTTCCAAGGCTGCCGTTGGGCATGTTCTCATTGCTCCTGTAATGCATATACAGGCTAGTTTTTGAATTCTGGAGAGGTTTTCTCTCGTCGTCAATAGGCTAGTTCTACTAATCCACGCAATGGCTCCATAATGATGATTGGTCTCACTAGGGCAGTGTACATCCAGCTTAGGATTTTTGAGTTACAACTCCAGTCTCTTCCTGCCAGATTCCTGCACACCATTAGAGCCATTTTTGCCTTGTATGTAATCTCCTTTTCGTGTTTGTTCCACAGGAGTTTATTGTCTAGAGTGAAACCTAGATACTTGACTTCTTGTCTCCATTCAATCTCGTTCCCATTAAGTTTTATGGTTTTGAGGTTGAGTTTTCTTTTCTTAGTGAAGGCTATCAGGATGGTTTTAGTGGGGTTGATGCCACAGATGTTTACTAACTATTATGAAACCTAGATAGTTGACTTCTTGTCTCCATCCATACTCGTTACAATCAAGTTTAACGGTTTTGAGGTTTTCTTCTTATCTAAGTGAAAACTATTAAAATGGTTTTAGTGGGCTTAATGTTCGGGAATGACTTCAAGGGAATCAGATATCAGTTTCCTGATTTTTGTATTTATATAGTTTCAATTGTCCAAATTCTGCTTTTATTTATTTAATTTTATTAATACTTATATTTCAATTACAGAAAACAGCCGGAGGTGGCAGTGGATTCGGAGGAGGCAGTGGATTCGGAGGTGGTGATGGACTTGGAGGAGGAATTGGAGGCGGAATTGGAGG
>CAJUYI010000343.1:181390-197152 GCA_910591695.1 Galerucella pusilla
GGAGGAATTGGAGGCGGAATTGGAGGCGGAATTGGAGGAGGAATTGGTGGAGGACATGGAGGTGGTCTTGGAGGTGGTATTGGAGGCGGACATGGAGGTAGTATCGGAGGCGGTATTGGCGGAGGATCAGGTGGTGGCATTTCAAGCAGCTATGGCCCACCTGGTAAATCCGGACCATACTAAATACCCTACCAATACACCTAGGCAACGGTTGGCGTTATTCAATCGTTGCTCCACAGTTTATTCCAAACCACTAACTCCATTCTACCACTTTCTCATTTCAAAGTTAACTGATCATGTCTATTTTGATTAATATTGGTACGTAAGATGATCGATGCTGTAATAGCTGAACATCCACCCCCCATAAAACAGCAAAAAGTCTTCTACTTATCGTTTAGTCAAAAAAACTGTTTGGTTACAATGTTTGGAAGAAGGATGGAACGTCTGTTTTTAAATAAATTGTGGTTTTTACCTCCAAAAAAAAGTGAATGGTGATGCTGGTACGTCTGCAGTTCGATTCAAAAATTCGAATTCAAATTTTATTGAATTAATTTTTTGGGGCGATTTGCTGGCGCTCTTTTTTCAATTCGTCCAATTGGACGGGTTGTTATTGTGGGATCATTTTTGTTAAAAATGTGAAATTCTTGTTCAAAGACTTCAATGTTCGCCGTATTATTTTGAAGAGTTTCCTAGTTTTATCAAAAACGGTTCCATATTGTAAATATCGTGCAATATAAGTGTATGTTATATATATTAAATATTTTTGTATATTTTTTTATGAATACGGTGACAAATAAATGTATTTTTAGTAGTTTTTGAATTTTATTTTATTATAATCAACCAGATTATCGTTCCTCCTGTTGACGCCAGTTTCATGTTTATTGAGGCTTCCAAACTTTGGTGGAGGATTGGCGCAATTACAGCTTATTTCCGTCTGAGTCAATGTCAACATTTCTGATATCGAAATTGTTGTGGATGCGACTGTCGTGATAATATTTCAACAAATACTTGTTCTGCTTAAAAAGCTTCAAGAATTCTTGAACTTTTGCATTATTCCATTAGTCACCTTGCAAATAGACTGGAGACTGAGTAAGCGCCTGATTGACGAGTCAGCAACAGGAACATTGGCGTCAATATCTTCGATGTGTGTCCAGCTCTCGCGCGCAATACTGCACCAACCTTGGATCCTCTGGGTCCAATGCTATTTCGTCAATACACACATTAGACAAATGTTATTGGCACATTATCTCTGATTGGCACCAACGTTGGTTCTCTTGTGTGAAGTAGACGTTAGACAGTGTTTTAATTTTACTTTCACCATTATATATCAGTTTTCGTTAATGTATTTACAGTCAGTGCTAGATATATTTTGTAAATTAATAGAATGACTGGGTTCGTACAGGCAAATACACACATATACAGT
Source organism: Galerucella pusilla (assembly GCA_910591695.1). Classification (NCBI taxonomy): domain Eukaryota; kingdom Metazoa; phylum Arthropoda; class Insecta; order Coleoptera; family Chrysomelidae; genus Galerucella; species Galerucella pusilla. The sequence goes on from CAJUYI010000343.1 coordinate 182,814, forward strand.
GTGGAAACCACTTATGGAATGAAATTCTTTGTCATTATTTTAGAAAATTATAAAAAATGCCGAGACACGTCAACTTTTGAATTGAGTTGTGCGTTATGTAAACATAAATGTAAATGTACAGGGAGATTCACGCAAGTACGTCGGTGTTGATTTTTTTAATGAAACACCCTGTATATTTGCATATTTTTGAAATCCTCCTAATGAACCGATTCCAAAAAACTGAATAATGTATGCTCAATTATGAATTATACAGGGTGAAATTTTTATTTTTACAATTATTGAACACATACATAAAATACCTGATGTATTTGATTTTAATACATTAAAATAAATGCTCAAAATGTTCTCCACCTAGTTGTTGGCAATAGCACAGTCTCATATAGAACTCCTCCTTAACTTTGTTTAAAGTTTGAGGTGAAATATTCCGTATTTTTGTAGTTATCCTGACTTTAAGGTCCACAATGCTAGTTGGTTGTGCTGCATATACTTTGTTCTTGAGTTAACCCCACAAAAAAATCTAACGGCGTAAGGTCTGGCGATCTAGCTGGCCACTCAATAGTACCTCTTCGTCCCATCCATTTATTGGGGAAGATTTCATCTAAATAAGTTCTTACCATTAAAGCATAATGGGGTGTTTCCCCGTCTTACTGGAATCAAACATCTTCATTCGGTAAGCTAGGATCTATTGCGTTGGAATATAAGTTTGCCAACGCAGGAATAATTTCATTTCTAAGCAGATTCAAATATTTTCAGTTGCCAAATTTCTATCTATAAATATAGGACCAATAATATGGTCGTCTATGATACCGGCCCAAACGTTCATCTTTTGAGGGTACTGAGTATGTTTCTCACGCATCCAATTAGGATTCTCTGCTGACCATTATTTATAGTTCTGTCGGTTCACCTCTCCATTCAATGTGAATGTTGATTCGTCAGAAAAAAGAATGGTACCAAGAGCTATCTCATTTCTGTTAAGCTTAATCATCAATCTTTCGCAGAAATTCTACGATCTGGATCGTCTTCTGTTAACTCCTGCACAAAAGTTAATTTGTAGGGATGAAGTTTTTCTTTATGAAGACATCTCAGAACAGTTGTATGACTAACATTATTTTCACGGGCAATTTTTTGATGTGTACTTGAAGTTGGATTCTCTTCGACACTTTCACATCATCTTCAACGAAGTGTGGTTTTCTTTTCAATGGTTTGACATGTCCAAGTTCTCTGATTGTGCATGAATTTTAGACACAGTACTTTGTGAAATATTAGGCAATTCGGGATACCTGTGATTAAATAAGTTTGCCACTTCAACTTGTTTACATAACGCACAACTCAATTCAAAAGTTGACGTGTCTCGGCATTTTTTATAATTTTCTAAGATAATGACATAAATAATTTTATTCCATAAGTGGTTTCTACACTGTATAATTACTTATATAGAAATGATCTTCACAGCAATAGTAACTGATTGTATTCTGTTTATATTTCCTCCTAGCAGCCTCAAACCATAATTATCGTTCAACTTGTACTGCAGACACTGCAAATCTTTTTCGAGGCGTTGTCACTATTGCGTTCGTGCTGTATGATATTATAAAACAAGATTTATATGATATTGAGCAGCAGGGAACTGTAAAAATTTGTAATTCGTAGATAACCAGCCAGAAACGTACAAAGGTATCTTCTAGGTATCAAAAAACTAACTCACCAAGATATTGAAATAGCTAAAGAGATGTTGTTTTAACCGAATCGCCAGTTGGACTGCAATCTGAAATAAGGGTAGGAAATACCCCCGACTTTTACCTGTATAAACCATTATTTGGTATTAGTATTGGTATTAGTATTTCAGGGAATTTCCAATTCAGATAACAGCAAAAAGAATACTACTTTTTGGTTTTGAGAAAAAATATAATAGGTATACCATCGATTTTGATCTGAAAAATTTTATTTCATAATTGTACGAGTTTTTTAACATAAATTATATACATACTAGTCCAACCGTGGCTCAACGATATTTAAGTGTTAATATACCTCTCTGCTGCGATTTGGGTCGAGTTTATTGGTCATAGGGCCGTTCAGGAAGACGGCCACTCTAGACGGGTTTCTAAACGATTGTTTTGTTTAGTCTGATCTTTGTTGTTCTGGTACAAAAAAATTATGAAAAGAAGTGAGAAGTTGAATTTTTCAGAGTTCTCGATAATTTCAAATGTATCCCGTTTATGTAATAGAAGTCGATAAATCAGAAATTATATAAAAATCATTTAAGTATTGTTTTATAATAAAATTATAAGAAAATGCTTGTAGTGGGTACACAGCTGAAGAAAAAATTATTTAAAAAAAGGAGCGATGAAAACTATTATTTTTAATTTGAAATATCTGAGAATAAAAGTGACACATACAGGCAATGGAGACCAAAATGATAATCAAGGACATCAAATCTCTACAACGAATAGATTCCGAGATACAGCACTTTGCATTCTTAAATGACCACGCGGTACCTACAATGTACAACGTAGAGGTTATTATTACTATTATTATCTATGTTTTTGTTTGCCAATATGATTCATTGAAATTTTAAAAAAAGTGTTTTTTCTTCGAACACTCCTTAGATATCCCGTAGCGATTAATATACTATCAATGCCTATAGCAGATTTCACATTTAAATATCGGAATTCTGGTATAGAAGCTAATTTTGTAATAAAACCAGGGCCGTCTTTCACGAGTACTCTGAACAATTATCAATATTTAATTTTTTACATGCTTTTATATTATATGAAGATCTGAGTTATTTCAAAATCTTTATTCAAAATTAGATCCAGCAGGCATAGATTTTTAAAAAAGTAGTACTGCTAACTGCAAGAAACATAAACTTTCTTGGTCAATAACATACTCCATTTATAAAAAGGGTCCACAGGATGATGTTTTAAAAAGTTTTATATCTTTGCCCAGTAAATCTACTTTACAGTTCTAAGGTCAGTGCCATTTAAAACTGAAATTAAAAAAGCATTTTTGATAGGCTTGTTATATGTTTAAATAGCTCTATAAGAATAATTGACAATTGTCTAGCGACAAAGCTGTAGGATTCGTTGATTTTGATAGCAATTTAGGCAGAAAGTTACAACCTGCCAATAATGCATTGGTGTTTGTAATTAATAGATTGCATAAAGATTGGAATTCTACTAGGGATAAGGTTAAAACTCAGCTTATAAAAGTTTGCGTCCCCTTATTAATCAAAAAATGTAATGATGGTAAGAGGACCAGCAAACAAAAATAATTATTTTTTCTTTGTAACTTACGGTACTGCATTTTATTATATTGTTCCAGACCTTTTCCTGTCTTCATAGAAATGGAGAATATACTTTCTAACTCCTTTTTATTGAAATTTTTGCAGTTTTTGTGAATAATTTTAAAATAATGTGCAATTGGATGTTATATTGGATTATTTATTTATTGATAAACGGGATCACCCCCTTGTAGAATACATTTATAAATAAAAGTATGAAACTATACAATTTAGTTGGTAGTTACAAATTTAGCAAAAACATCAGAAATACACTATTACTATAAAAAAATACGATAAAATAACACATAATGTAGTGATTGACATAAACATAAAAATAACAAACATTAGCTCATTAAAACTCTTAAATTACTTTTGAAATAATTCAATGAAACTCCAGTAAAGTTATGCCCCAAATCACAATATGAATTTACTGACCGTGCAAGCCGTGAAACCGAGCAATGGTAACCATAATTGGTACTGTGGAAGGGAACTTTCGAAAAGTTGTAGCTACGAGTGCTACTGGGAATTTTAAAGAAGTTCTGGACACAAGATGGTGCCAGAGATCAACTTAAATAGTAGAGTAAGTTCCGTGAAAGTTCGTTTATTTTCCAAAGACATAATGTTTGTACTGTCCATGATATCATCGTAGGTACCTATAATGACCAACTGGGATACCTATGCATTTTGTATACCTTAGAAATTTATGTTGAAGTCTTTCCAAAGAAGATATATGAACCCAATAATATGGGGACCATATTACACATGCATATTGAAGAAGAGAACAAACTAAACTTAACTTTCCTAAATAATATAATGTAAGTTTAGTGAAAAAAATGTTATTTTGTGATTAATGATATGTAAATGTTTGATAAATTGTTGATAATATAATACAGTTTAATAAAAATTTCAAATTTTGTGTTGATTTCTCATTTATCTAAATTATGTGTCTTAAAATTGTTTATCAATTATATTCCATTTTTTCTGGAATATATTTTTTTTGTAATGAATAATTATATATTATACATTTTTAGACAAATTGTAAAATTTACATACCCACAATCCAAACTAACCAATTTAAATATCCCGCCTTCAAACATCAGTTCCGACAACCCTTTCTGGTGCTCTTCAATCAACGTGATGCCAACTGTTACTACAGGATCGACAACTCTCATTTGTATTATATTTCTCTATGGTATACATGCTTATTTTGGAAGACAATGCATATGCTTAGCATCCAAGATGATGGACTAGTTATATTTTTTCTTCAGTACCACAGTATGGATATCAAATGAAAGGGCTTGCTAAGGAGAGCAGGAAAACTAATAGAACGTGACGCTAAATCCAAAATATGGGGGATGATCAAATTCTTAAATGGTCTACTTATTGAATAATTAGACCGTACTAAATTAACAGTTAATAAGTTTCAATTATTTGATAAGAGCTACAAAAACAAAAACGACGATGGAGAAATTTAAAAAAATGATTGGATATGATGCCAGCAGGTTACCCCCCACTCCCCCACGCTAAACTCAGACGGATCACAGCGACGCGTCACGACAACTTCATAAATGGGGTTGTTAGAGGTCGGAGGTCGTGGTTATATTAAAAATGCAATAGAAGAAGAAGAAGGGACAAGGGTGATGACAGTTGTGAGGGAGGATGAAAATGGCGGTGGTGAGGGAAAACAGGAGATTAAGTTGGACTGGAATAGGGTAAATATTGTAGAGGGGAAAGAGAAGGGCAGATGCTTTGGATGTGGAGTGAAGGGTCATCAGATAGAAGGATGTAATGCCAAGAGAGTGGTGAATATAAGAAAATGCTGGCTATGTTACAGCGGGGAGCACATGGCCAGAGACTGTCGGCAGTCCTTCCTTCGTAGGGTATGTGGGGAAAGAGGACACAAGCCAGGGGAGACATAAGTAGTAGTAGTGTACTAGTGGAAGGAAGGGAAACATGGGAGGTACCCTTTGTACCCCTCAGAGGGGACGAGTCTGGGCAAATAGGAGAAAGGAGAAATCAGACCGAGGGAAGAAAAAATGTAGAGTATGGATGGAGATTGTTAGAGATCAATCTAGTGGAGAGCATGCTTAGGAAAGAGGAGACATGTGAGAGGTAGGAGTGATAGAAGGTAGTAACGGGAGTAACGGCGAGCTTGAGGTGGGTTTGGTTGGTAAGCATTCTCTTGGGAATGAGTCCAACACTGTCTGTGTACTGGTTAGGACCTATTCGAACATGAGTTTCCCATCTCAGTCCAAAAAAAAGTATTATCTTGATACTTTCTAGGGGTATAATAAGCGGAGGTTTAGGAACAGTATTAGAGGTTGGTAGATATATATTGTTAATATTTGTTGTATTCCTTAAGATTTGAATTATGAAAATACGTAGATATCCTATTGATAAGTGTGCGTATTAAAATGTTGACTTTTTGGAAGAGGTGAAATTCTTAGTATTACCCTCGACAGGAAACTAACATGGAACTCTCATCTACACAGCAGAGCAAAAAGAGCATATGTGGCTTATGAGCAGTGTCGGAGGACAGTGGGACGCACATGGGGTCTGTCCCCCCGTGTGATCACCTGGATCTACACTACAATAATAAGACCCATGTTAACGTATGGAGCAATTGCATGGGGACCGAAGGTTCTACAAGCAACGGCCATCCAAAAATTATATCAAATACAGCGAATGGCTTGTTTAAGCATCACAGGAGCCATGAGAACAACACCAACCGCAGCAATGGAACTAATTACTGGTCTGACCCCTCTGGACCTGTACGTCAAGGAGGTTGCGTTAATGGCCATGGTATGATTGCGCACGGCTGGTGTAAATTCCGAAGTAGGAGTGGGCAAATTGAGGTTAAGCCTATGGCAGGAACCGCTTACTGCGCTACCTCTGCTGCAGGCAGCCAACGATGCAATTGAACCCAGGTTTTTGTTTAACAAACCCTATAAAATACAAATAAAACAGAACACAGACCCAGGTGCTGCAAATGCAATACGCATATATACAGATGGTTCAAAAATGAAAGAAGGCTCAGGATGTGGAGTTTACTCGAGATCACTAAGCCTAAAGATTAAGTGGGGAATGGGAAACAATACCAGCGTGGTTCAAACAGAACTGGCTGGTATCTCAATTGCCACAAAAGAACTAACCAGAAGAGGAATTTCTGACAAAAACATAACAATCTGCACTGATAGTAGACAAGCCCTTTTAGCCTTGAACAGACAACGTGTTATATCGAGACTAGTACTAGAGTGCCACCAAGATTTAGCTACCGCCTCGGCAGATAACAATATTATCCTGAGGTGGGTTAAAGTGCACGACAGGAGTAAAGCAAATCGCATTGCCGATTCTTCAGCCAGGGAAGCCGCTGGACTGAAAATTCTAGGACCCAGTGACACCTACGGCCTAACGACTTCGACAATTGTGGAACTAGCCAAACGTTACACCCATGCTCGATCCCTTAAGAGATGGGATGGAATCAAAGGATGCAGTCTTGCCAGGATCACCCTGGATGACCCTGGGAAGCTGGTGCCGAAGAAATATTCGGCGATGACCAGGAAAAACCTACGTTTAACAGTACGATTTCTGACTGGCCACTGTCAACTAAGGAAACACCCCCATACTATGGGGCTAGTGGATATGCAGGATGTGTGAGTAGGAAGATGAAACTGTCAGGCATGTCTTATGCGAGTGTCCGGAGTTATCGTCAATAAGAGAGTGTGTGTTCGGTGAGTCTTGGCCTACACCTGCCGATATAAAGGAGATGTCTCCTAGTGACCTGTCCACTTTCCTGAGAAGGACAGGATGGACGATGACCTCCTCGGGAGGATGTACGATAGATCACATGTGGCCTAAGTGCTGTGAGCCTACACTCACCCTCCCTACTCTACAGATACTCTACAGATACTCTACAGATGTTAACTGTTAAATTATGGCTCGTATTCTAAATAATAGAATGTTATGATAGGTACAAATTGTAATTTGCTTAACAAATTAATATGAACATGCCCCTTGTAAATTCTTTTAAATAGTTCTTCCTCAATCTTAGTCTAGATTAGAAGCTGCAAATATCCCTAAATTACTGTCGGAATCACAATCGTCACTTAAGGAGTCATTATTTATTGAAATCATTGATGGTGTCACTGTAATGTTTGCATCCAAGATTTTGTCAAGATTCCACATATTTTAGTTAAAATGTAGTATTATATCGAGCAGGAGGCTTATTAAATTTTACCATTTGTAGAAGTTCTGGATTGACTGAGTTTTTAGGAAAAGAGAGAGTTTACTGAATAAGGTAGACAAGGAACTCTCTCTCATCCAGGCTTTTGAAACTGTGAAGAGAAATTTAAAGACAGTTACCGACCTGGTGACTGGACACTGCACTGAGGAAGCATCTGCACAGGATGGGCAAAGTTAGTGAACCTATGTGTAGGAAATGTGAACTCTACGATGAAACACCTCTGCTTCTGTGACAAATTACAAGGACTCAGATGGAAACACTTTGGAGAGGAAATAATACAGCAATCACAACTACTGAAGATCCCTCCAGATAAACTGGTGGCATGAATAGAGGACACGAAGCTTCTGAAATAAAAGTATAGATACCCGTCAATAACAGCTATATCTCCAATTAAATTGTCTTCATTATTATATGTTTTATTAAGAGAAAAATAAGTTAGTCCATGTACTAAAAAGTGGAGAGTGGTCATTTTATGTTGATCACAATGAAAAAAATCAGCTGGGATATACTTGTCAGTAGCAGTGTCTTTTCTATAAATATCACATTCTAACCTATTTCAATTCCTAATTACTAATACCTCCAAAAATGGTAACTGTCCATTTATTTCTAATTCATATACGTAAATTTAATAGTAGTACTTGAAAACTTTGAAATGAAATGAAATCGTCAACTTCTGCTTTAACTGCATCAAATAAAACAAAAATATCATCCACATACCACACTCAGAGAAAATACTCAAATTCTGTGTCTCAAAGCAACTCATGCGTTCATAGCCGTTCCCTCATATTGTTTATAAAATGTTTCCGGTTGAATGGTTTCTTGTTTCGAGCTTAAGATAGGGTGGGCTTGGTTTTACATTAATCCTTTTTATAATAGGTGAGATATTTATGGAATTATGTAGATGTTACTGGATATTATTTACAAATTTACAAATAATTTGGTCAGTTGAAGTTTGGTTATTCTCAAAACAACTTACCAAACGGAAAAAAATGTTTAATTTTGAAGGATAATGTAGAAATTATCCTTATGAGTGAGAAATATATATGGAAACTGGACGAAAAATATGGTGTTGGAAAAACACAGACTAGTGAAATTACAAAAAACAAAAAAGGACTTTTTTGTCGATGGATCTAGTATAATAATGAAGCTTAGCGAAATTCCCTAAAATTGAGCCATCTCAAAAGACAATAAAGGAAAGCAAAGCAGCAACTGCTAATTTGGATAGTGGCAACTTGGAGATGAGTTGCGGTAAAAACAATAATCAATTAACTATTTGTCGAATTATGGATTTAACGATGCACCAACCTATCCACTTTAGCACTAACTGAATTGGATTTGGATACTCTTCTACAGGTTGCCATTTTTTGAACTTATGGGCTGCGCCTCGTGAACTAAAAGAGGGAACGCACCCCTATGTCCCACCTACAAAAATTTAAATGACAACCCCCTACTTGTGATACGTCGTTAAAAAGCCCGTAGAATATGATTTCGAACGGTCTATGTCATAACAATAAAGCAGAAGTATTTATTTGACAACAAAATGAAAAAGTATTAAATATCGAACAACAAAATTGTTAATTAATTTGGTGGATGTTCTAAATAGCTTCCATTGTTTCGTTTTGTGAACCTATTTCCAAACTCCTTACAATTTTAAGCAAATGTTGCTTTAGTAGTATCATGACTAATTCTTCGTTGTTAATCGTTGAGTTTTATAAAGAACCGACTTAAGGTGACCCCACAAAAAAAAATCAGGTTCTGGTAAGTCTGGTGACCTAGGGGACTCAATGTGGCATCTCCTTCCAATCCATATATTTGGATAATTATTGTATGACCAATCTCTAACTGCTGCAGCGTAATGGCGTCTTGCTGGACTTGCAACAAATTTTCATCGATAGCTGGATTGCCATCGCTATACGAATCCCGGTAAAACATCAAACGATTTTCAGCTCCGTCGTCAATGACCTTGGACCTTTAACTCGGTAAGGCCGCGATGTTGCCAGTTTAAAATATTTTCTGAATTTCTTACCAAATTGCAGTGTTGACTCGGGAACAATGACAATTTCTAGTGCCGGATCTTGAAGCTTAAAGCTGCGCCATGAATTAAAACAATAATCATAATCTAATATATATTTATGTATTTATTTGATACCTATATGTACATTCTTATGATTTGTTATAAATAGTCATTGCTCTTGGGAGATTAATTAATAAATACAATTTTAGATAACACAAATAATTACAAAAATCAACCAAATGTTGAAGTACAAATAATTCTTAATTTACTCATTATCAAAGGGAAAACAATATACACCTATGCATTCGATAATAATTTGTAGCACCAAAGTTAATATCAAAAACTTTAAAATTTCTTATATCATAGGCCGGGATATTAAATTACATACTCTCATCCTTTGGAAATCGAAAGAACTTTATTTTTCTTTCCGAATGAAATTTATTTGGACAGTCTTTGTATGAACAATACACTCCGCCGTGATGTTTATTCATTTTATAAGAATAATAGTCTATACCACTATATTTTTGTAGTTAATATTACCACAACGCACAATCGATTAGTCAAATAACACAATTAATATCGCCGATTGAAAACCTTCAAACAGTGAAGCAAACAAAAATGGCGTTATGAATTTTGAGCATGTTTTGACGTTTTGATTATGTTAGGTTGGGTAAGCCGTCACCGTTATTGTGCATGGTTGCCAAGGATGTGGTATGTGGAATAAGTATATATTTATGGTATGATTTTTATACATTATAATCTTTTTAATTGTATAATTTTTTTAATGTTAATAAAATTGATTTAAAACAAATAACTATCGCATCTGTATCTGTATAACTATCACGTTAAAGAAAATTGCTTATAAAATATTTGACCTATAATCGTAAATTGAAGGAAATATTATGCAAATTGACAACCCTGTTGACAAATTTCGTGAAGCAGCCCGAACGGAGTCGACATAAGACGATGGGCATTCCATTTCTCTCTTTTACTGTTCTCTGTCAAGGTTTCGTATTTGTTCTCTTTATAATCTGTGATTAGGGTGAGTATCAAATTAACCAATAATTTGAGCCCGAAATGAAAACAAAATGTGTTGTTTAAAAACTGCGAAGCAAACAATTTTTTTTGAAATACAATTAATAGAACATTTAACACTCAAATGCACCTTATTTGGAGGTTTTCAAAGCAAAGTATATTGTTCCACAATTCATTGTTATTTAGTTGTCAAGTAAACATTTCTGTTTTATTGTTGCACTGGGTATAATTACGATGTAGACCGTTGGGAAGCTTTAGAATCCTTGGCTTTTAGTGTCCCTTTTTACCCTAGAAACAGTTTTGGAATATTTCCTCGTTCACGAGAGCTCATTATAAGTTTTAATTGACACCCTTTATAGATAAAGCACTAACTATTGAAGATTCCGATTCTTCCATTTCTAGATGTGTTAAGGAATTCGTGAAAAACAGTTATAGAAAAACAGCAAGCTCCTAAAATTTCCAGCCTTAGTGAAGCATGTGATAATATTTTTGGGAATCTAGAGAAATTATTTTTGAAAACAAACTAAGAAATATGAAATGACGACAATATTAGATTTTTTGAAAAAATTGCACATATATATACAGTGGCGTAACAATAGGGTGGCAGGGCTGGCAAAATGCCACGTGCCACCGACCCAAGAGGGCCCAGGCCCAAGAGATTGCGGGCTCAAAAATATTTTTTTACATTGTCCCTGAGTATTTTATTTTATGTAAAAATTAAATTTCCATGAGTTCTGCAAAATACAAAGTGAGAAAACTAAAGACCATGATACAATTTCAAGTCAATCGTTAAGAATTATAACCAACCTAAGCAAAAAGATATTGATTTATTTTTAGAGAGTACACGGTAAATGATGCCGTATATATTCACTGAGCTGCTCATAATTTGAATCTAGTATTCAATGATGTAGTGAGGGAGGTTATTGATATGCAAATTTTTTTTGAAACAGTTCAACAAATTTATAATTTTCTTGGGTATAGTAGATATCAAAAGATGGAATATTTTATCAAGTTTTATATCTAATAAAGAAAGTGAGTCTTCAACTTCAATAACATTGAAAACATTAAACCCTACTAGATGGGCAGGACGTTATGTGACCTTTTTGCTTTAAAAGTTCTGTTTTTGAAGTCCAAAAAGCGCCAACGGAAACAATTCTGTTAAATTGCAAATCAGATGAAAGAAAAAGAAGATCGAAAACTACAATTTTAACATGTTATTGGTTTTCCAATGTAAGATCCTACTCACTATCGATGCAGCCTCGAAAGCACTTCAGTCTAAAGCCACCGATTTTTCAAATGCCTTAAAACGTTTGAAAATTTGTCTAGAAGAATTGGAAAGGTATTGATTTAAAAATGGAAGCAAATAGTTTAGCAAATAAATGGTCCATCACCCCTGAATTTTCTAAAACTCGTCAGAGGAAGGTAAAACGCCATTTTGATGAGCGTTACGAAGATGAGCGTCTTCAAGATCCGGAATGTGTGTTCAAAGTGAAGATATTTTATGGAGTATTGGACATCATTATAAGCCAACTGAAATCGCGTTTCCTTCCAATGAATAAAATTGTTTCAAATTTCAGTGTTTTGCAGCCTTCCACTTTAAAAGTTTTAAATGACACTGATCTATTAAAAAAAGCTCTAGAATTTGAGAGAAGAGGCCTATGGTCATTAGTGGGACATACGTCTATTAAAATTAAACTGAGTACAAAGTGACGACTTTTACTGCTAGGGCCCAATCAAAAGAATTTGTCACGGGCCCCAGATGGTATAGTTACGCCACTGTGTACATAATTCTATTTTATAATTTTTAAAAATAAATATTACAGTAAGTGACAGTTTTTTATTCTTATCTATGTGAGAGAATTATACAATTTGAAACAAAACTGGCATATGAAACATTGGCATGTGCTGATGTTTGGAAAAAACCTCACTATACCACACGCAGACCCAGGACAGAAATATCAACTTTTCCAGAATACTATATAACTGTATTTCAGGCGTAAATTCACGACATTGATTTATGTTTGGGGAGATTGTAGGAAAAAAAACTGACACTGGTTGTAAACAATGTTTGTTGTCAGTCAGTATACCGGGTTATTCATCTAGTTTGGGTTGATCATGATCAAAGCATACAACATATCTTATTTCTAATCAATCCCAAAAATAATATTTTCAATGATCTTTAATTTACTTTCTTTTAACTTGTCTTTTACTGTCCATTATTTGAATGCGTCCCAGTTAGTTGTCGTTGTTCTATAAAGTTCAATATTGGATTAACCCCCAATTCTTCTCGTATTTTTGTATTTCTTATTTCCTTCCTATCCACTCCTAAAATTGTTCTCAGGTATTTCATATTCGCAGCTTATATTTTGCTATTATGCTTTTTGTGAGCGTCCATTATTTAAATCTTTCAAGGTCGGTTTGTTAACAATTATATCTTAAAGTGTGTAAAAAATTGCTTAGTGATATGGCATAGTTGGTATTACACGTGCGTTTTTAGACGTGATCTTTTAGTTTTTCAAAATATACAGGATGTTTCTAAACTCTTGCGACAAAATTCAGGAGGTAATTGCTCGTATGAAACTAAGATGGGTCTTTCCTATAACGAAATTTCCTCAGCTCACGCCTTTCCGACATATCACCCTTGAAAGGTGGTGACTAAAATTGAGTATTTTTTTCTAAAATTTCAGTAAACCTAGAAACTTGAAATTCTGTCCATTTGTTAATAATCTTAATACACTATACGTTGTTATATACCTTTATCTTTGTTTGTTTCGGGATTTCTTTTTCATCTATACAATTTTCATTCACAGCATAATAAAGTACAATTGTTTCATCGATCCTATCATTTATTTCTGCTTTTTCGTTTCCAGATTCTTCGAACATTATTCCCAAATATTTGTATTTTTCACTTGTTCAATTTGTGTGTTGTCTATCCTAAGGCAACAGTTATCTATATTTAATTTTTAATTTTTGGTGAACAATTTTCTACTGTCTGGTTGCTCTGCAGCCGGCAAGTTATATTTTTAAGGCAACTTCAAGGCAAGTTCCATTCTCAAGAAGACAAGTTCTATTCCCGGCAAATTCCCGGCAAGCCACCTTTGTTCCCGATCCGTGCGAGAGAAGACATCACCGCCACTGCCGCCATCGCGCTAAGAGCTGCAAACATCCTCAGCTCTTTAAGATATGTTCCTCCGTCTTATCTATAGCGTGTGTAAGATTTGGATTTGACGTGTTAATTACAATTGGTATTCTTTTCGTTGATTTTTGAAATATTCAATTTATGTTGTTTCAAATAATTCAATGAATAATTATTTCATTCTTTGTATTGATTATTCAATAATTATTGAATTGGATAAACGTGTTCGGGAATAAGTAGATTCATTTTAGTTATTTTTTTTAACTCAACTTTAATTTCTTACAAGGTGTTTCCAGTTTTCCACCTTTTGTTTCTTGTTTTAATTGCTTCGTTCGATTAAAAAGCTGGTGGCGTCCAATTTAATATTAATTGTACACCCCATCCCAGTGATAGTGTATAAAATAGTTTAATTGGTGCCGAATTCCACTCCCTGAGGTGGAGTGCTCTAGCCTGGGGCAAGTTTAGGTTACATCCATTTAATTTACACTTGTTATTTGTAAGAAATATAGAAAATAAAATGTTTGTAATAAATTGTAACTATATAAAAATATTGTGATTTGATTTCCTAAAATAAATAACAAAAATATAAATTTTCTTTTGAAGTAAGAAAATGACTAAATTTAAAATATCGACA